>JAFHBV010000139.1:0-79566 GCA_019022785.1 Pseudomonodictys pantanalensis
ACAGTACTGTCTTGGGGTTGGGGAGTCAGGCGANGGNGGGGGCGAGGCAGACGTGGTGGGNTATGNGAGAATCTGGCATTTACTCCGGATCATCATACCAGTATTGAAATGCCCCGAGGACTCGCCCATCAAGACATAAGCGACAAACCCTGGTCTTCACAATGTCGCGCGCATCAGTCGGCCTCATGGACATAGATCCGTGCCATCACACCGACTCGGCGGACTGCTCTCACCGGCCCCTCCGGCCCGTTTTCAGACCTCTCGCTTTCTCAGATCTAGGGAAGCAGCCCATCCTATCATTACCGTTTGGATTCGGCAAACCCCGCCCCCAGACGGAGGAGCGCATTGCCTGTCCGGAGCTGCGCGGAGCTGCGCACACCACAGCTGTACCACCGACGGAGGTAAGCACATTGCCCGCGCATCCGACTGCACGTCGCAGAACACGTCGATCCGCGCACCAATCAACACATATAGCCAGCGCAGCCTTCCCAAAACATTCGGCTCCTTTCCCGACAGCATGGCGCCTCATTTCCTGTGCGTCTCGACTGCAGACGTGAAAGGTTTTTGTATGGTACGGAGGTCCTGCAGCAAGGTCTGCCTGTGCTGGCAGGACGCATGTTGCAGGTAATGAGGGGAGTTGGGGAGCAATGAGAGTTGTGGATTCTGCTACATGTGGCAGGAGCATGCATGTGAGCGGCGCGGTTGCGACGCTTTTTACAATCTGCCCGGAGTGTGAAGGATGATGCATCGGGGGTCGAGACGGAAGAAGAGTTTTCGTTGCCTTGTTCTCGCATGGTGGCTTGGACGTGTACGGTTTCTGCGCCCTGGGCTGGATGGGTTGGGGATAAAGCTATACGCTTCTCCCCTTTTCTGCTCAGAGGCATGTGCCATCTCCGCATACAAGTCTGCACTCGAAAACGACATCTTCGAACGTTGAGAGCCTTTGCCGGTTACTGGCTATTCCAACACATTTTACTTTATGTCTTTTGGCTTTGTCTTGCGCTTTTCGACGTTTCAGCTCCCTTCGCGTTTCTGACGTCTCGTCGGATGTGATCCCCCAATTCCTCGGCACTCGAGTCCACTCTAAGGTACTGCCTGGGACTTGATATGCATCGGAGCCTCCGTACATTGGGTGACGAAAGCCACTAACGCCATCCAGGGCCCCCTGATCAGCCACAGCCTTGGGAAGCACAAGGCACTGGGAGGCCAGGCGTGTCATACGTGCTTGACATTGTAAGTATATCGATGAAGGCGGGTTCCAACACATTGGCCTTACGTCAATAGGAGCTTGTCTGGGCGCAGTGGTCATGTCTTCGAACCGAAAACAGACACCCAGAATCACTGGCGTTGCTCGGACCAATATCCCCGAGCCAACCGCAGTGCTCAAGCTGGCGCAGGATCAAACAACGAAATCGCAATCCCAGCCTACTAGGGGTGGTCCTCAAGAGATCTTCGGTGGCGTTTCCAGACATGGAAGGAAGGCGGGTGGCGCATACGATGCCGTTCAGCTTTGGCTCAAAAGCTCAAACGATCCATGGTCCACGTGGTCTTGGAAGCTAACGGCATAAAAATATTCTCTTCGGCATCTCGTGGACTCTTTTTATTCCATATGTTGTTGTTCCCGCGCCATGGTTTCTGATTTTGGTAGTCTTTTTGATGACAAGAAACGCTTTCACTTAAGCAAGTGGTAGTGGGATCGACGAGGGTACTCAGGTGAAGGAAAGGGCGGGTTAGACGTGGTGGGCAATGTGAACTATTGCCCCATCACCTATATTTGATGTGGAAAGTCGTAGCGACAAAAGGTACGAAGCGTCAATCATTGATATTAGGACGCCGGAGAAGTGACTCAGGGCTGGCTCGTTGCCCTGTACCCGCAGGGAGCGCTGGAGAAGGGCCGAGAGCAAGAGATACTGTGATTTGAGCCAGCAAATGCAGCGACCGGTCAACCGCACGCACAACTCTGCATCCTTCACTGTACTATTCGGTCCGAACGATGATAAGCAATGATCACACTGTCACACTGTCGTCTTTGCTTCTCTCGATGCGTCCGAAGGAGTGTTTTTGTTGCTGATGGTGGCTCCTCGCGCATATATACGACTTCTGATATATCATATTCGGGCCGACTGAGAAGGGCCGACTTGTTCGGTATCGTTCCGTCAGCCAAACGTGGGATCTGATCTGAGACGAATACTCGGGCACGCGTATACGAGCAGCCCAGTGATGCGGGCTTGCATGACGCGACCGTGCTAACCGGCAGGACCGACCAATCGCAAATAATTTCACATTCGCCCCGTACTACCAAAACCATAACATTCAAGTGACATATGCATGGCATGATTGCGAAAAGGCCCTTTCGCGGGCCGGGAGAGCGTGAAGCGGGACGAATTTTCAAGGCAGGTCAAATAGAGCCGAGAGACAATCATCATCCAGATCGCCCGTCTGACCATTCTTTGAGGCGTGGATGTACCCAATCGATACGGCGGCATGCGATCTACCTCCTATCAAGGCTCTCTGCTCCAATAATGAAGCCGTGTCACAATAATGCGGCGTACGGTTGCCTTTGCCTTGTACCACATGGCTGATTCTACCCAGAAGCCGCCCTTCCTGCTGAGCAGACGGCATAGCTCAAGGTATAAGATGGGCATATCTTGCACCCAAGGCCTGCACTCTAATAATGCGTTGTTCTTGACGTACTCGGGCTCCAAAAAAAAAACCACAGCTTCCAGGATCTCTAGCGTACAATACCACGCCTACTTCGTGTGAACATCTCCCAATCCCCCTCGCCGTCTTTCTGATACGGATCCTTGTATGTCTTCCCTTCTCTCTTCACGCTTTTAGTTGCCTGTCCCCACGTCATCTTGGCAATGTTCTCTTTTTACAGGCGCTTCCCTCCTCCCTCAAATTCTCGAAAGCCTCTCGTTCGTCATTGGCATCTACCCTTTCCGTCCCAGTATCCTGACATACACCTGACTCACAAGGTAGCGACAAAACCACTATTGGCACTGGGACAATACTGCTCATTACCAATCTACACTAGCCTAGTTTGCCATCTCGATAGATATTCAGTCGCGTAAGTGCAGCATCATACCTACAGCACTAAGCCAAACTTACAGCAATGCCAAAGCATCCAGATCATTCGCGAGCATGTCTACGAATACGCCACCCCCAGAGCCGAATGCCGAAGCGAACTGCGAACCTCAACCGACAACTGTGGTTCCACCCGAGCCTACCAAAGCCGATGGTGAGAAGCTTCATGAAGGTTCGGGGGCTTCAAGCAACGAAGGCCACGTTGATGGATACGACGCTGTTCAGAGCTGGCTCACCAACTCGGACGACCCTTGGTCGACCTGTGCTCGAAAGAATACAAATTGAACGTCTACCCTCCTGTATTTCCTTAGCATCTTACCAATTCGAATATATGTCTCCCTCACCCCTTGGCTATCACGAAGGATCGAAGCACGCTACAGATGATCATTTCAGCTTGGACCCACATCTCTTTCAACTATCTGTTTTCTCCAATTCTCAGCCTCATTTTGTCGGAATCGCCCTGACTAAACGAATCCGACCACTCAAACGTCAAGTGTTACCTAGCGCAATGTAGACGACAATACCCTGGGACTTGCAACAGTCTGCGACTGGTCTTTTCTATCCCAACTTTGACCCGACCCTATATAGACATTGTCAGACTGCAACGACGCTGCGCTTACCGGTAGTCGTAACAAGTGGAGCCTAGATCGGGAATATTCTTGGACTGGCCGAGGCATCCAAATATGCAACTTCAATTCCAAAAGTCTGGCTTGAACTGTATCGATGTTGTGAATGGAAATCCTGTAGGTCCCCTATAAGCATTCGGTGGGGTGCCGGACCCAACATAGATCCGTATATGTGTAGCGTATTTTAGGGATCGCTTATGTAGCTTCGCAAGCAAGTTGGACGCAGAGAGCTCCGGATAGCGTTAGCACGAGGCGCTTTCGGATCTGGAGTTCCGCAGGAGAGACAAGGTGCGGTCAACGTCTTCGAACGGCGGAGCATTCACCATGTCATATGATTGGCTCGTTTGCCAGACGGAGACGAGCCTGATCACGATAACCACGCATCGAACATGCGGATCATGCCTGCTTGGTGCATTTGACATTCTGTGGCTTCTGTATTGGTCCTCGGAGCTGTGATGCCACCGGATGTCTTCGCAAACATGCGTAGCGAACGGTGAGAGATGGACAACAGAGGGAAAATAGGAAATGCACGACTCGGATCAAGCTGCTCGCCCCTGACTGTGTTCGAATTCTACTCGGGTCTTTGAGAGTTGACGCATGACCTCTGTGCTATCCTTCCCAATGATTCGGCGCTCCTATCGCGGGCGTGGCAATTGTCCACATACGTAGCGAAGAATCACCCAATCAGACGACGACATACCGGGCCGTACACCGTCCTTGTGGCACACATGGACGCGGGACGGCCATGCTCACTGAGGTACCCTCTCTTGCATATTGGCCTCAGGCGGGACATGATGTGTCCAATCTTGTGGGCGAATTCATGTTGAACCCAGCAGGCAATCACCGCCGCAATTGCCACCACGCCCGATGCCCTCGTGTTCCTACGTGACACGCATACTGCTTTGCCGCATGGTATCTCTCCAAGCGCTCCAGCTCGTCAGGCAATTCAGCAGGCTCATTAAGGTGCCCCAAGGTGGCTTTTGCCTTGTTCCTGGTATGCGGTACAATGATTAAGCCCTCGTTATTCCTAAGATATAAAGATGCAACTCCTGCCTACCGCAGGCGATTGAATTGAATACAGCGTCTCCGACTGGTAGCATATCTGTTCCTATTCCGAATTCGAGGTCTTAGCGCCCCAGGTTTCGTATGCCTTGCCCACCGACTCGATCTTTCCTGTGTGGCATCCCTGTTCTTCTTTGATGTTTTCTTGCCTATGCCTTAAATGTTCCCCTCTCTCCGATCAAACATTCTTACTCGTTCTCTCTCCCGACGCGGATTTGGTGTCTGAAATTGCTGACAATGCTTAGCCTTCCCCGTCTCCGCTCTTTAAGTGCCATATCGGCCCGTTTGCCGGATCTCTGACGGCGTAAGCTACACGGATACAAGCTATGTTGCGGCGCCATGCTTACACTCAATCCCAGATAACTCCATAAACATGTCTTCAATCCCAATCGAGCCCGCTCTCGACACCACCGACGCCTCTCGTGGTAAGGGTGGGGTGCCGAACACGATGGACAAGCCGAAGCACCAACCAGCGATGGTAGCTCATTACGAGCCAACCAAGGGGGAAGCCGAGGGCGAGTATGGAGGCGCAGATTCTACCTTGGGAGGCGGCGGTGTGGAGGGCAGATACAAAGCTGTTCAGAGCTGGCTCGAGTGTCCAGACGACCCCTGGTCTACGTGGAACCGGAAGGCTACATGATGTTTAAAAGGCTCGTACGACTTAGACCTATTATTTCGTTGCCTAAGCGTGTGTAGGCATCATATTGATATCTTCCGTAGTGAAGTGTTGATCTCGATTGCTTACTCTTGTGCTATCTTTGCTTCGGCGCATTGACAAATCTTCTGATATGCTATTCCCACGCGCCTGATAAGTATTGTCATTGGCAGCTTTTTGATTAAATTGTGCGGAGCCTTGATGATCGTGGGTCCTCCGGCCTTTGTTCCATGGTCGTATTTAACCCTGCCCGGTGTAAACGGTTGCCACAAATTTGTTCACGTCCATCCATATCTATCAGTAAAACTCATTCCTGTATTCATTTTCAAGGGATGATGTCCGTTTACTGGTAAAGTTGGTCTTGCGAATCAAGTGAAAACACCATCGTCCGTGTGCGTGGTGAAGCGAGCCGAGGCTCACGCCCACGTATCAGGCGACCTTTGTAAGTTTCGGACCTTTGCCTTTACCCCACTGCATCTAATTTGAGCCAGCGCAAAACCTGTTATGGTTCTGAACATAATAACACGATACCTTAGTACAGCACAGAGCCGCCGGGGCTCCTAGAGTCTCGATCATTCATCATCCTAGCTCGGTACGTACTGGGAACTTGGGAGGGCCCCGATGCCTGGATCATCGGCCCTAGCCGAACGTAGTGGTCTTCCAGAGCCGCCAATATATTAAAAGTGAGGCAGACTCGGGACATTAATTGAGCCGCATATGCGGTGACCGGTGACTATTCGCCGTAACATGATGGAGTACAGAGGTGCGATTCGATGTTGCTTGCAAGCCACCAAACGAACAAGTTGGTGAGCGGTATTGTGGGATTATTAAGAAAGGTTTGGATTTCGATCGTGTGTCGCTTCTGCGTGCGCCGGCCGAGACTATTTTCCGAACCAATCAGAGGATGAGGGGGGTCAAGCATGACCACCTGCCATCCACCCCCAACTTTAGTCCAGAACGTCGCTCAACCATGCTCACACCCAGAACTCATTGACGAATCGGTCCGATTGATCTACCAGTAGTCCCCGGCTAAGCCAAGGATGGAGAATTTGGTGGGTGGATGCAGAGTTTCCTGATTCTGCATGTCGGCCATGAAAGCAGTCGGCCATGAAAGCACTCTGCTATGAAAGCGGTCTGCCATCTGCAGCTCTTACTTGGATAACCCCAGCAGATTTCCAGCAAGTACACCACCTAGTCGAAGGCCCTGGGTTGACGCCTGATGAAATGGCTTGCCCACCTTAATCCGTATATGCTCGCTCATTTTGCTTGGCTGAGTCTGCGGACGAAACGCGTATATCGTAGCCGAAGGGCGCATTTCACTGCTGTATGATCCCCTCAAGCCCCGTATGCACCGGGCAATGCATGCCACGACATGTAACGAAGAACTTAGTCAAGTAGCCTCAATGATTTATTGGCAGCTGCAGAGATGTCTAAGCTCTTTATGTAGGGGAGTCTCGTTGCCTTCTTTTTGCAAAGGCCCATGCCTTCGGCTTCGGCAGGGAGTATAAGAATAAAAGTGCCACCCTTTCCCTCCTAAAGCATACAACACAACACTACATTAATTCCTCAAGACTTCGGACTTTTGAGGCTTCTTCCTGCTCTTATATCTCGGCCTCCAACACGGATTCTGCCATCTAGACGCTGTTTGTCCTTAGGATTGTACGTCTTTTCCTCCCCTTTCCCCCTTTCTCTGCGACTTCTCTCTCTTTGAAATATTTTTCAGCGCCTGTTGTCTTTCTTTCTATTCATGTTTTGGTGTTGATACATGCTTCGATGGCATTGATTTTATCACTGACCATGCACAGTTGTCAATTCACTGTGGACGCGCTTTATCCCTGTTTCAAGTACCTTTCGTCTAAGCCATCACTCTGTAAGTACGCAGGTGGGATATACTGTCTGGACTGTACTTACGCTATCGTCAAGCGTCTAAGCCATTACACTACTATGTCCTCGGACCCACCAAAGGAGACGCCCATGGTCATAGACGGCATCGACAACGACGGGCCGAACAGACCCGATTATCAAATGACGCCGAAGCCTCAAGTTGAGCCTGCCAATACCAATTCTGAACCTGCTCAGACGGCTCAAGAGGCTTCAAGCAATGGAGGGGGTGACGGCCACGGATACGATTCTATTCAAAATTACCTCGCGGGCTCGGAAGATTCTTGGTCAGTTTACAACCGAAGAACTGATTGACAGGCTTGTTCCAATATTTATAACGTTTATGTCTCTCCCTCCGTGTACTCAAGTCAAATAGACTGGTTCTACACATCCGTAAAGCGATAGATCTCGCAGCGGCTACTACTTTCAGATGATTTCCATTTGCGTTTTCTTCGCCTTACTAAGCCATGCCAGCATATTCACCGAAGCCTTGACCAAGTGGCTTCCAGGCTCAAAAGATCCCCAGTCAAACATCCCTACGCGCCGATACTTCTTACAGCCCGTTCCATCATGACATTCTGTTTCACTGAGTACTAAGCCCAGTGCCTCGAACTTACTATAAGCCTTGGAGTTGTGAAATCCAAAAGCTAGCAGGTAGCTCGTACTCGTCGACTGTTCAGGTTCCGCATCAAACATGATCGTAAGGTTGTGTACATCTGGATAGGGTCCGTTGTCTTGGATGCTAAGGAATTCCGGATCCAGCACCGATACCCATCGGCCTCCCGTCTTCGCAATAGGCAAGGTAGGCGCCTTCATCATCAACAGTGCTTCTTTCACAGCTCCGAAAGGTGCTAGCTCTTCGGCCAAAGTTACTGAAGTACCGGTAACCTCGAACAAGGAGTGCAAAGGCTGGCCCCAGTACCGGAGAGGTATGAGACCAACGAACGTTACCGAGCGATCCACGGCTGTCCAAGACCAGGATGGTCCGGGTAACGCTGTGCCTCGATCCGCTACAGCCCACAGAAGGTGATGAGTCTCTGCCAGCCAGTGTCCAGCGACGTATTGCTCATGCGCTCCTTCATAGCCAAAAGACATTCGATGAGCCCAAAGTCTAGCAGCTATTCCCGAGATAGCGAGTACGCGATCAGTAGCAACGCTGAGTTGGAGTGCGCTATATGTCTGCACTGTATGCAACCAGTACTCTTCCAATTCTCGAGTATTCTGGAACGAAAGTTGGAGTGTTTCGATGTTTCCTGGCTCATCTTCACGGGTAGGCTTCCCGCCATCAGCGTACTGGGGTCCATACACTTTGTGGACGCAACTGAAGTGAAGTCGGTGATGTGAGTACTGGAGTACACGGCTCGACAGTAGCCGTTCCTGATATGCCCATGCTCGTGTATTCAAGGGCAATGGCCCCACAGGTGCGTCTTTGCGTGGTCCGAGTTCAACTCGACAGCTCGAACCCAATCCAAAGCGCAGTTTGACATTGGCGATCACACTTTCTTCCTCGCAGCGTTTATGCAGAAAGCCTTGGAACGCAGTACTCGCTGTCGACGCGGCTATGGTCACTATGGCGTGCGTATAGATGTATTGCATCTTAGCAATCTCAGTTTGCTTCTCTTTGTCATCGTCTTGGACGATGCAAATGGAGTCACACCAAAGGTACCTATAGCCAAGCCCGTGGGTAACCTTGACAGCATCTTGTATCGTTCCCGGCAAATGCTCGTAGGATATGTTATTGTATGCTCGCCCAAGTGTAGCCGTTGTCGTCTTGTGGATTTGGTCACCGCCCCAGCAATAGCTTAGTGCTGTATAACCGACGCTTGCCAGTTGGTCTTGATTGGAAGTCAGAGCCAGTCTCAGGTTGTATGTTCCGCCCGACTTCTCGATGTGAATTAGGCGAAGTGGTCTTCCTTCCGACATTGGCGAATCGAAGACCGGCTTGTGGCTCTCCATGCACTCCTCGATCCATGATCGAGCGAGTCCGTAAGTGTCTGGTGTATTGGGATCCGGGTTTATGGGTTTTCTGGATAGCTTTGGAGCAAATTCGCTATGTTTCATGCCTCCTGCAAAGGGTTAGAAAGGACTACGAAGTTCAAAGCCAGATCTCAGGATGGCTTACCAGTATTTTCATCGCTGCTGTCGTCTTTGTATACCACGAAACGCAGTGCGGACTCGCCAGAATTACGACCGGTCAGAGGCGCCGGTTCCACACGAGATGCTGCGTCAAATCTTTCCAAGTCCAGATCAACCTCTCCATCATCATGGATTTCTATCCGCAGATCTGTCTCATAAAAGCTCTTTAACTCCAAGCTCACTTCGTCAGTGTCTCTTGGCAGAAACCCCTCGGCCTCTTCCTTGATATCTTCCAAATAGAGATCAACCTCATCGAGGTGACCTTCTTGATGGTGCCAGTCCTGGACAAGTTGAATTCGGGCTGGAAGATCTTCCAAACCTGCACCGTCTTCCCCATATCGCGTTGACAACAACACTTTGAATAGAGAACAACCAGCCTGTGCTCCATATAACACATCAGCGGTCTTCAGTCGTGCGGATGTAACCCAGGTGGGCGCCCCATATTCGGTGAAGGGGTACTCGAGCGTCAAATCGCGACAATGAACGCATGAGTGTCTAGAGGAAGACATGCTCGAAGTATGAACAGTACGGCATCCAAGTTCTGCCTCGACCAAAACGAGAGTAAATGGGATGATGCCTGGAGTGGGCTGTGTTCGATGTGCCGCGTATCATTGATTTTCTTGCGAGGGGGTCGCATAACGGGCCGAGCATGGGTGGACATGGAGACCAATCGATCTGCGTTAAGCGCCCGGGTATCCACCTGGAAGCGTACCTGAGGCATCTACACATATCCGTGGATAATTATCAAGGAAGGTGTCCCATGGTGGGAGACGGACCTGATCTGGAGCGGAATGTTCATTCGTTTCGAAAAGCTCTAGGTAAAGCTTCCTATAGTGGAAGTACCAGAGTGTTCCCTCTGCCCCGAGCTCTTTGAAGAAAGCAATACCACACAGCGGCTCCTCTCCTCTTTCCGAAATTGAATGATGTTGTTGTGGCATTAGGCGGACCCCATAAGGTTACAAGACCGGCATATCTAGTCGCCTTGAGCCTGGGTATACAATCCTCCGCGCGACCCACGGATGAGATAATGGTTGCCATGCCCGGGCCTGGGACACTCCTCAGGTAGACATACGTCTTTTCTTGCCTTCCTAATCGAAGGCGAAATCTCTCTTCCCCATCCGGAACGTCGTGAAAGGCGAACTGATCCAAAGTGCGCGTGTCTGCACAGGCACTGGTGCGCAGACACAATGCATCTTGGGAACCATTTACGAATGGCATGGTGGGCATTAAGCCTCGTGGTCGAACTTCGTGGCTCTGCTGAAGGGCTCTGCTGAAGCCTTGCTTTCGGGATTCAGAGCGGCCCTTCGGTTCATGTTCTCAATGCAGGCACCAAGTCCGTAACGTCCAATCTCCCATCTGTCCAGGGGTGCTGGTAGTCAAGACAGAGGGAGCGATGGACCTTTACTGAACGTCATATTGATATTGTTACTGGGTTTTTGTGTTTTCAAACGTATATCCTGCATACCTCCCCTACCTTCATACTGAGCTAAGCATTTACTTACCTCGATATCTTGCAATTTAGTATCAGCTTCCACCCAATAAGGCTACCAAGGCACATTTTCAAACGCGGGAATAACGCATCAAACCACCCCATACTGCTTACCATGTCCGCGACACGACAACTGGACATGGATCCAGAAAAGCTCGATCACGATAATGTAGGCTGCTCCACTTCATCACCTCATCTCAGTCACACTTCAACTTCATCTCGCAGCTCCTCAGTACCACCGATCCCATAGCATGAAAGACACGCAAGAGGAGAGGGGCAGGGAAAGAAAGGTGGACTCTGGCGCTCGTGTACCGTCGCGCCAAATGACCCTACAAAGGAACATGACGGGGATTGCGCAAGCGAGTGGCGTGTTCAAGAAGAGTCGACGGAAGGAATGACAGAAAACGTATGGGCGGTGGTGTCGTAAGAAATCCAGCGATTGAACTGTAGTAGACACATTAGATCGAGCAGCCTGTGCGATAAAAGCACTTCAAACTTACAGTAGCTAAATGGTAGCCGAGATGCAGCACCCTCTCCGTCCTTGACTTGATTGTGCTTGGCAGTTCCATATGCCGATCCTCCTCGTCGTGCTCCCGCGCAAACCAGTTTTCGGGGAAATACCATTGACTCCATATCTGACCGCGCATGAAATAGTCCTCTGGGAGGGGTAGGTTGTCGGCTTGGTCGGCTGGGAAGATAGGGCCAGGCATGATCTGCTCGGGGCGTTCAGATTTGAGTAACGTATTGAGGAAGGAAACTAGTTCGGGCCAGGGCGCGGTTTTGATCAACGGAGTAACGTATGATATGTTTGCAAAACTGGAAAGGACGCTGAGGAGCACGTGGACGTGAGGAAGCACGTTCTTGTCGCCAATACGGCGGAGGATGAGTTGTAGTGTCAATCTGAGTAGATCGTAGGAGCGAGTATATGTGACGTCCTTCTGGAGCGCCTCAATCTTGGCTGGTACTTCGGCTTCTGTGATGGTAGGCGTGGTTGAGTCTTCAGGTGTCGCTGGACGGGCAGGGTCCTCCTCAGCCGGCGGAGTAAATTGTGTTGCGATTGCCCGTTGCTTGCCATATAGGACGAAAATTTGGCGTAGTATGGATTCATCAGCACCATATTCGAAAAGACCGGCGATATTGGTCACAGCAATGTAGACACCCTGTTCTTTCCATTTGGCCGTCACACGTCCGATATGATTATCCAAGTGGTCTAGGAAGGCGTCGGAGGCATCCTTGAACTTGTCCCCGGATAATTTTCCAAACAAGATGCCGTGGCATTGAATAAAAGATGTGTCGATTGGTAAAGCATGCGAGTAAGATGCAGTTGACCTTCCGAGTATGGGATCCAGCAATGTCAAAATAGAGTCCCTGGCACTCGGAAAAGGCTTGACGCAAGTTAAGGACCTTGCATAATAGTAAAGCTGTTGGAGAGCATTTGGCCGAGCCAGGATCGCCAGATGATGATATAGCCGTCCAATGGAAGGATTTTTGTCCGCGGCCTTGGAATACCAGGACCTAGCAACGTTTGCCCATGTCTCCCGATCCCGGAGGTCCTCATCCTCAATCGCCATTCGGTATCTGCCCAGGTCACCGAGGCACTCGATCCAAGTATCTTCAAAAGCAGGAACAGTTTCGTAAAGAAGGGCCATCATCTGGTAAGCCAGATAAATGAAAGCAAGCATGTAGTCTATGCTCTCGGGAAGCCGACGACGTAATAACTCAAGGAAAGAATGGATACCATGCTTCCACATCCTCGCAGGCATTGAATACTTGGCCGCTAACCTCCGTAAGGCGGGGGATGCGCTGGGATGCTGCGAGGCAAGGAAGAAGTCATGGTGTTCATGTAAAAGAGTGCGATGGAGGGCAATAAGTGCCTGCCAATGATCGCTAGCGAGTCTAGCGTTAGGATCATTTTCATCTTGCAAGGCAGCCGCTTGAGCTCGGTCCACGTGAATACATTTGGTCTCCACCATGGTCAAGCCAGCGTAGATACTCTTCACCTCTGATGCAAGTTGTTCCTGAGAGATAGGACGCGAATCAGGCTGAAGGAGAAGACCAGGGTACCGTGGATCATATCGTTGAATCTCGATGAGGCCAGGCTGACGTGGGGGTGCTGGAGACACGGAAGGCTTGGGGTTGTACGTGGGGGCAGGGCCTCGGTGTGGCAGTGCTCGTGAGGGTGAATGTGGAGCTTGAGAAGGCTGGATTTGACTACGGTTGGCTTCGACGGACCATTCACTGGTCGATGGCTCCGGGGTAGATCGGAATGGAGATACAGTCCCTCGGGCGCTCTGGCTGGGATCAAACAAGCGGGGGTCCTTTGGACGTGGTCGCTTCGGTTCCGAGACAACGGCATGCGGGATTTCTCTTGAGAAGTCATCATCGTAGATCTCCGGGTGACCAGGAGCCTTCCGACGACGAGCCTGGAAGTCTCCGTCGGCGGGCCGTTTCTTGCCCGAGTCTGGTGACTGCCGGCCCTTTCCGGTCTCTAGTGATAGGCCGGCAATGTCTGGGGTAGAAGTCCCGGCAGTGGCTTCGGATGAGTCAGCTATACTCCTCATCCTGCACGTGTTGTCAGTAAGTGAACCTCGTGGGCATTCGTCACGTGACAGGTCCGGACTCACATGCGGAGAGCGGCCTCTTTCAGCTCGGCGCGAGCCTGTTCCGGCCCCATGGCTTGCAAATAGGACGTATGATCGACTTGGGCATGGCGAAATAGTTGATCCGGGTCCTGGAAGATCCTGCCCTGAGTGTCGCAATAGGGGCACAACCAGGCATTTGGCTGGAGCGGATCAGCCGTCTTTGCCTGCGTTCGCAATGCGTTCACATAGCGCTGGTGGACATCCGCATTCGGATTCATTTCTGAAGCCGCACAGTTCGCAATAACAGGAACTCTCCAGATTTAGAGGTTGCGTTTGATGTGTGGTACGCGAATTGCGAAGAGCTCGTCTGCGCATCGGTGTGCACAAAACGATACCGCCGTCGCAGCGGAATTGCCCCTGGTACGCTATTGGCTCGTTGGAATACACTCGCAGAGGATATGCATGGAAAATGGCCGTGGAGAGCGCGCTCGAGATTGGGGGCTGAAATGGAAGGGTGAGAGAGATGGGGGGTTCGATTTGGACAATCTGGCTTGAGAAAGCCAGGCAGCAGCACAAAATGACGAAATACCACGTGCACGGACGCGCGCAACTCGGCGAGCAGATATCGGCGTGCAGAAGCAGGTATGCAAGGCTCAAAAAAGTAGTATAGAGAGTACTAAGGTGAGTCTCAAAGTGAGGTGTTTTCAACATGTTTATGTGCCGGCAGAGCCGCATGACTGTGGTCGCCAATTTGCGAACCAGGCAAAAAAAAGGCAACCACAAAGCGATGCACATTGCCGGCCTCCCAATGCACAGACGCTGCATGATCTTGACCACGGTATGCATGTCCAAGCTCATCACCGCCGCCGACGCTAAGTGTCAGGCAAAGATCGTAGCATGCCGCAACAGTAGGCAAATTTGTGGGCGGCGAGCGCGCGCTTTAATAGCCCAGTGGCTTCACAGAGCCGCTTTCTCACAGTTGGACCCATTGCCCTCTGAGACGGACCCGGAATGCGCCACCATTCCCGCTAGAGATTGCATCTACCCTTTCTTCTTATTGCCTCGTTCAGCCTGTCTAGAATGGAAGCACACTTGCGAAACTGCACGGGTCGGGATAGACTTGCCCTCACCGGTAACTCGACACAGGCCAAACTTCGTGTCAAGAGCTCTCAATCTCCGAGCTCATGGGTCTAGCCTCATCGACTATCAGGTCGGGCAGACCGCCTCATCAGCCTTATTAAATGGGGGCTCTGTCCACCCTTCAGCTCTCGCCGGAAAAGCTGACCCCTACCTACCAAACACCACCATTTTCCTTCGCCTCGATTCCTGCAAGCCAATACGCGACTCCAATACCACTTTCACAGAAGAGACACAGTAATGGCTGCCTGCGGACTATGACCGGAGCGCACAGCCGCTGGCGATACGCGGCAAGGACGCGTTTCAAATATTGTCTCTCGGGTCCGTAGAATGATGCGCGAGGGCAACTGGCTCACCCTTTCCCAGATGAAGTGATCCTCATTGCGGCAGCGTATACGTCCCAAGAGGCGCAGCGCCTCCGTTGCTACACGCGGAAATCTGACGAGACAACTTCGAGACCTTCCATGTCAACATCCGAAAAAGGGCAACCATGCTATTTGCAGTCCACTTGCTGCGGTGGTGCCTGTCAAGCACCACGGCTATTCGCAGTGGGAGCCACGTCAAGAGTAGCACGGACAACAAACCGAGTCGACCTTGTGAAAGGTTCCGCGATTCCGCAATGCCTGCATGTACCTCTGTTGTATCGCTTCGCGTGGAAAATCGATGTCCTACAGATGCAAGCCATTCCCGGAAGGTCCAATGCCTTGGGATGGTCGTGCAGATTGATTTCTTGGGTTAACCTGTGTCGCTGCCCAAGGACGTGGCATCAAAGAAGACACTCAGGATACAATCGGATGCCCGGGTCTTCCTTCTCACGTGATCGACGTATGATACCGGTTCATTGGTTCCAGGGCCAAGAGGAGGACGATGCTATGCCTCTGTACTCAAGGAGGTGGAGCCGACACCTGTCGCCTTCTGATACTTGTCAATGCATTGAGGGAAAATCCTCCGTTCAGTATCATCCTTGCGGGATAACGCCGGCGGGAAGGGTCGCGCGGGGCAATGGATAATTGCCTCTCGGGTGACCTCACTCCATCTCATTTTGTTCAGCCTAGGCATTACTCATCGGTATGCGGAAAGCTGTCGTAATACCTCCATTGCAGTGGAGCTCAGGTGAATCAATGATGCCGATACTGTTTTGCAGATAGGTTGCAGCTACTAGGTCCCGAGAGGGTCCATATCGTGAGGATGAGCTCTGCAGCCCGACCTGCCATTTGCATCTCGGACACCGTTGGGTATGCCCTTCCGGTAGCCGCGACCTGCGCACTTTTAATCTATGTTCAAGGGGATTGGGCGACAATGGATGCCATATCCTAATCATAATACAGAGTATATCGGTCGTCCGCCAATCAATAACATTCATCTAGATTCCTACGTCAGCAGGCAGATACCACAATACTGGTCAAATGGGAGAGAATATCAAGCTCAGTTCAACGGAGTAGATCAAACGAGACCGCAGCACATACGCTCTCTCATCGCAGGGTAATCACAGTGGCATATCATGCCGTCTTACAGGGCTCTCACTCGATCGCTGTGTTTTCGAACAGGCAGCGGATGGGCTGAAGCTGAAAATTGGTTCCGACTAACGACGTTTCTACGTACACAAGGCCGAGATTGTTCTTTCCTGATTCTTCACCGGGTATCGACCACGAGAAGCGAAGCGATACGAGCTCATAGTCCTTTCGAGCAGGACCATGCATGCCACACCAGAAGCAGTCTAGAAACATCGAGATC
The DNA here is from genome assembly GCA_019022785.1 of Pseudomonodictys pantanalensis. NCBI lineage: Eukaryota > Fungi > Ascomycota > Dothideomycetes > Pleosporales > Parabambusicolaceae > Pseudomonodictys > Pseudomonodictys pantanalensis. The sequence continues at coordinate 16,390 of JAFHBV010000139.1, forward strand.
TCATTCCTGACTCCTGTTTGGTGGCCTCTTGAAGTCAGAAGACTAGGCAGATGCCGTCGCGTCGCTTGAAACCGGATTTATACAGGCCGAATGTGGTGGGGTTGGAATGTTCCGCCCCACTTCCTAGAGGTTGTCTCATGAGACACCAGGGACGAAGCCTACAAGGCGACTACATATTCTCTGCAATAGGCATGGCTGGGCTACACAGTAAGGAGTAAGGATATCTCTTGTGGGCGGCCGCCGTCTAGGGACTTTCCTTGCCTCAGAGCACCACATACCTGAAGTTGTCGGGCCGCATACTGCGGAGAACCTTAGGAAGCTTTTTATGATTCGCGCTAGAACCCAGGAAAGTCTAAATCTGACGCACAATCTGTAGGCTTATGCCAAATGCAATTGGATAGGATATTAAAGGAATGTTAGAAACTTTGGGGGCTAAATAACTTCCACGGCAGTGGGAGTACTCGTATAGGTACCTGGTGCACAGACGCACCTTCCCAGCAATACAGCAATCGCAACGTGGGGTACACCCCCCACACCACGCTTACCCTAACGAGCTGCCAGTTCACCGCGCAATCCTCAATGAAGCTCTCAACTGACTCTATTTCTACCTGTCTCGCATGCCTTGTAAGATACTGTTCGTGTTTTACGATGTATCACAACTGCGCCAACCTTTGACCCTTGGAATGTGACGGCGAAGCCTGAACCGAAATCTGAGGTGAAGACCTGCATTGGGCGGTTGCCTGTTGCCTTGTGGTCCACAGGAGTGATGAACCTCTGGCATAAGCGCCAACGCAGATTGCACTTTCACACGGGGACGCTTACCCACGTTCCAAAACAGCCTCTCAAATCCGCAGCTTACATTCTTGGATGGCCATAGGGCGTTGTGTGTGCACTGTGGTACGAAAGCGGGGTTCCTCATGACTTCAGATGCAACGACATCGCCGGAATTGGAGGCGCCCCTATCGGAGTGAGTACAAGTACTTGCTGGCGTCATTTGCCTTGAACTAGCTCAGCGAACGGCTTCACCAGGTATGATGGGAAGGTGACTGGCAGGCCATTAAAAGAGGTATGTGGGTGTGTTGTGTTGAACCTTGAATGGTTACTGAACCTGTACGATAGAGTTCCAGGGCACAATGGACAAGGCTGCAACTGATAGCCTGACCGATAAGATGATCGAGATGCCGGGCGGCTTGATGACCTACGTGTGTGATCATGAAGGGCAAGGCTGAAGTTCTCGTGGCCGCATGCAAAGTCCGCTAAGCGATTTTCCCGCCGATGGCGGGAACGATCGCAGAGGCGTTCAATCACAGGGCTGAAGGACCATCCATCAGACGAATCAAGGCAACTCTAACGTGAGCGGAAAATCATCAGCCTCCGGTGACGCCCGAAAGGCGATGACCGGGAACAGGTGGCCAACAGCGCTGCAACGACGGCTTATGACGAAAACATCCGAGGTTCGAATCCGGCGCGAGCTCATCATTAGATCTCACAAGAACGGAAAGCGCCAAATGATTGACTGGAAAAGCAGCGGTGCAGAAAAGCACATAAAAGGCAACCGAAAATCTCCACCATTTGCCTCCACCATTATTTCAGCTCCTTCTCTAGAGGTTGACAAACGCGGCAGCTTGCCGACAATCGCCGACCACTCCGGAATCCACACATTTCGTAGGTGAATAAGCACGTATAATACGAGGAACGATGGAGATATGCCCCCAAAGACGACCAAAAATCGCGGGAAACATCAAGCTACTGTCCGACGGAGGAGCTCAATCCAGTGATGAGGCAGAAAGGCGTCGCCACGATACACCGGCATTTTCGAGTTAGGAAGGGCGGAAGGGATACCATGATTTCGAAAAAAACTCAGCAGAGGCTGTGAAGTCTCGTGATGGTCAGAGGACAAAATGAGGGACATGGGCGAAAGGAATCATGAGTGAGCAGTGACATCCGAGCGAGAGAAGAAACTTAAATATAGTCAGAGACGAGATATATCCGACCATATAATCTGGACACGTTCACCGGTAGTATGTCATGCATAAAATCTGTGACATCGGCTCGGTCCGACTAAATTCGAAACGCGCGTGAAAATTCGGATCGTGACGTGTCGAAGTATCTCCGAGGTAACAAGATTTTCAGTCCAGCATACGTGGACGCTTGGGAAGCGGGCAACATCCACCCTCCAAACGCCCTGAGTGGAGGTATATCCGATGACAGATTCGATTGTTTAGGCATGTGAAAGCTATCAGTGTTCGAGATGTATCGTGGCGAATGTCCAATTCCACAGAACATGCTCTGGCACCAGCGCACAAACAAAGTGTATCGTAAGGACCGTATACGAAACTGCGGGAGATACTGACCCTCAGGCCAAACGAGCTCGACTTGTATACTGACACAATCCGCTGGTTAACATCTCTCAGGAGTTGTCAAAACACTGTGGCCTTCAACCCCGAAGCTAGACCGAATTTTTGGACCATCGAGCAATGCGAGGCCGACAGCTTCCATGTTCGAGAAAACGCTCTTCTGTTTAAGACCGTATTGCGTCGTCCAGCAAGGCCAACATCCTATGTAGTAGTGGGGATCAGCGACCTCAACAACCGCACATATGGTGCCCGTAACGCACTCAAGTCGAACGGGTTTCTCAGCATAAATCTCACCCATAAGCCCATTGTCGTACTCAGTCGAAGTATCTCTTTTCCCGTGTCAACGTTGACAGCTACCAGGTGTGACCGACATCCAACGTATACCAACTCGCCGCCCGTGCACAGAAGCGCAGCATCCAAATCAGTTTCCAAATCCCTCTCTGAGCTCGCGACTTGCCTACTCTTGCTCGTATATTGTTCGTCGAGCTGACAAGGGTTCATGGTCAGACGTCCTCTTCCAGAATTACTGCGCCATCCTTGTCGACGTTGCGCCATTTTTGACTTCGCCTCAAACGTCGAGTCATAAATTGCATGAGAATGGATCGATACAGAACCTTCCACATCCTCCGCATGCGCGATTCGCCGGTAGCTTCAGACTAGAGCGAGTTATTCCTATGGGAGAAGGCGACGAGGCGCAGCGGTGAGAAACCGCAGGACGGGAAGCATGTTGATAGTCTGAGTGGGCGTCTCGGCCGACTTGATGACGGAAGCGCGAAGTTCGTTCAAAGGGCGTAATAACGTGAGCGAAAGAGCCTGTCGAAATTTCCGCTTACCTCGGGATACGTCTTTCTTTTCAAGCAGCACTTCCGCCTACCCTTCAACGCACAGTCTGATGATTGCTACTGTCGTCTCTTGATGTATCGTCTGGCTGCAAAATTGTTGTTTAGCATCTGCTTGAGCTTCTTGGGTTCACCGGACTACTCGCCAAACTCGATTCCCAGGTCAGTGTAGAAGTCCGGATAGTTTCGAGCGCGAGTCTAGAACGCCACGGCTTCTTCAAAGAGCTATCGAAATGAGCTATAGCCATCCATGGAAGCGTAGAGCGATGGCGGTCCATCGATCTCTACAGCGAGATATCATTGATTGAGCTGGTGGCTTGCCGACTGTACTCACCATACTCTTTGTGGATGCGTATGCGATATTACTCAGGAGCCTGAGAGACACTAGCATGTCGCAGCAACGATAGTATCATCGATGGATGCTGCCGTTGTCCGCCTAGAAACACAGACACTCCAGGCGACTGTCCTCGATGCAACGCCAGGACGACAAGTAGGCCATCTACATAGGGGCCTAGCATCTATGTACGTTGAATATAGACCTTGAGGCCGAGTAAATCCTGTACGGGGGCTTCGGATGCTGATACACCTCCATCCGGGCTCGCATGCTCGAGTCATGCCTGACGATATACTCAGTGTCTGTGATACCTTATCCATGGGGGTTCACAACGTCTTCTTAGCTCCTATGCGTTCCAGAGACCTCCCTCGCAAGAATTGGCAGGTCTTTCCGCGATGAGTCTTGTTGTCGCCTTCTCCAACTAGCATGGTCGTCAATCGCACCTCTTTCTTGTCGGCTCGTATGCATCGCGTCGTCAGCTCCGGGCAAGCCACAGCGAATCGAGAGTAGATTACGAGGTATTGCTTGGAGATGCGAAATTCGGCCGTGGCGTTGATCCTCAATAGTTCGTGCGTTAAGAGGGCAACGGGGCGCAGCGTCGCGGGTGTACCGGAGGTCGGATCACAGTTCCTTCAGAATGCATTTCAGAGGAACTGGCGACTGGACTTTATTCTTCATAGACGGTAAGTGAGATTTTATAGGATTTTGGGATTTGTGCATGGGCTCGAAGGGCAAGAATAAAGGGCACGAAGGGCGTGTAGAGGGCAAGCGTTGATGCCTTGGAGCCTGATGATCAAAGCGCGTTGCCACTTGTATTAGCCTCATAATGAAGCGAAGGCAGACCGCGAGGCAGATTCCAACGCTGCTTGTTTTCATTGGCCGGGATCAATGCTGACATAATATCAATATCTCAGCCTCACGATCGGGTGGCTTGACTTATCCAGTGACCATACGCCACCTGGCGACGCCACGGAAGCGAAAGTTGATCGATACGCCAAGTGAAAGTGAAGAGCTGCACGTGACTATCTCTAATCCGGGTGGGTATGTATCCGGCCCTTATCGCGGAGTTTAGGACGCGCCAGCGTAGACGAGACATGTCAACGTCATTGAATAATCGACTCGCTGGACAGCGCAATCGTGGAATTGGGACTGCCAGCGCTGTTTAGACGGCTACTCGACCGTAATTGCACTGACAGGTGCCTTCTCGACGAGAATATCGACCTCAGAAGCGCGCCGTTGTACTGCCTCCAGCGGAGCTTCAGGCCGACCTCTGGTAAGCTTGGTCGCGAAGCCCCGAAGCCGAAACTTGATGACAATGCACCACCAATCGACCACAACACTCGACGAGACTATTACTTTTTGGCGCATTCAATCGCTGACTCTGCGCAGTCCATCTCCCCGCAATGATCCCGCGATCCTGAACGCGCAACCCCTTTCTTTTCCTTCAGAACTGCCCTTCCGTCGGTTTCCCCCGCAACTTGTCCGAAGCCACGAACCGGACGCTGCGCGCAGCTGAACACACGCGACCATGACTTCTACAAACGATGCGGTGTTCGTAGAGGATATGGATGCTGAGCAGCAACTTCGCGCGCGGACGCCCAATGGTGCTTCGTCTTCGAGGGTACACCGTTATCATGACGGCCCTGATAAGTCGGGTACCAGTTCACCAGCACCCGACTTCGACGAGCAAGCGCCGCTGCTGAGTGAAGACGGAAGTCGGCCAAGCACACGCAGTGGGAATGGGGAGAGCGAGCACGAGTGGTTTGGCACCGCTGAGTTGAAAGGGCTTCCCTGGTGGAAGAGGCCTTCGGTACACGCGACGCCGTACATTGCATATGGCTTGTCTAACATGACATAGATATACTGGCTATTGCCACCATTCGCCCTCTTCAGTCTGGCATACGGTAGCATCATCGTCCCCAAACTGAATCTCATCATGGACCTTGTATGCGACGAATACTACGCCTCGTTCGATCCCGATCCGATAAGCGGTCCCATGGACCCAGGGCAGGACCGATGCCAAACCGATGCCGTATCGTCACGCTCCTCGCTCTTCCTTCTATACGGCAGTCTGTGGTCCGGCATACTCTCGTTGATCACAAGCCCCAAACTCGGGTCGCTCTCAGATCGCTACGGACGGAAGAAATTGCTCTGCTTCACGACTCTAGGTGTCCTCATGGGCGAGGTTCTCACCATCCTAGCTGCCAAGTACCCCGAAACATGGCACGTAAACTGGATATTAGTCGGCTACGCTTTGGACGGTCTCTGCGGCTCCTTCATCATCGGAATGGCTATAGCACATGCTTATGCCGCCGACTGCACACCACCCCAGCGCCGAAACGTCGCCTTCGGCTACTTCCACGCCTGCCTCTTCATCGGCATAGCAGTTGGCCCCGTCCTCGCCGGCTACATCATCGAAGCGCGCGCCAAAGAAGTCGGCAAGACCAACGCCGTGCTGCTAATCTTCTACCTTGCCCTCGGTGCCCACGTCATCTTCATCTTCTTCCTGACCTTCATCATCCCGGAGTCGCTCTCCAAGGCGCGTCAAGAAGCAGCACGTGAAAAGTATCGCGCGGAAAGAGAACGGCTGGGACCGGCTTCGGACTGGATTAATCAGCTACGGTCCATCAATCTATTAGAGCCCCTCAAGATCTTGTACCCCAAGGGACGAGGGAACACAACAGCCGTCCGACGGAACCTGCTCCTCCTAGCCGCCACAGATACCATCATGTTCGGCGTGGCCATGGGCGCAATGGGCGTCGTTGTCGTCTACACGCGCCGTCAATTCGACTGGAAAGACCTCGAGTCGGGCCGCTTCGTCAGTACGATCAACGCCTGTCGTGTCCTTGCTTTGCTCGTTGTACTGCCCCTCCTCACCCGCCTAGTGCGCGGAAAGGAAGGTTCTTCCAAGCAAGCCAACTCTGGATCCGATCGACTTGACCTATTCATCATACGCCTTGCCGTCTTCTTCGACATGTTGGGATATCTTGGCTTCACGCTCGCTCGAGACGGGAGTCTGTTCACGCTTTCGGGCGCCATTGCCGCGGTTGGTGGGATTGGTTCACCCACGCTTGGTTCGGCTTTGACGAAGCATGTTCCCCAGGATCAAGTTGGAGCGCTGCTCGGCGCAACGGGCTTGCTCCATGCTTTCGCCAGAGTCATTGGGCCTACCATCTTCAACGGCATCTATAGTGCGACAGTGTATCACTACAGACAGACTGTGTTTGTTTGCTTGACTGTTACGTTCGGCGTCGCTTTCGTGTGCAGCTGGTTTGTGAGGCCGCATGGTGAGTTCAATCTACCCCAGACATTGGCATATACATTAACAGAGTGTAGTTTACCTCGATGAGCTTGGCTCAGATGGTCGACCCTCCCGGCAGCCTTCGAGGGCGAATCTCCTTGATGATGAGGAGCAAGGCGAGCATCGAGATTAGCCGTCCATGGGCTCATGTTTCGGTATTCTAGTTGGATCAATTTGGTATTCATGATATGATGATATCCTTGGATGGCGTTCTTTGGTTTTTGGGCAATGCATCGCGATTGGAAGCGGGCAGTATACACGCATAGATCGAGGAGACATGTCTGGTTAGAGTATTCGACGCCGGGTACATACGACGAGTTTATGACGGTTCGGCGTTATGATATCGGTTGCGTTTTGTATATACCTGCAAATAAATATAGATCTAAATGCAGTTTTGTATGTTGCTGCTTCCATCACTTTGCGCTTTCGTGGTCCAAAGACTTGGTACTAGTCATACATCTACCATAAAGAAAATGCGTCGACCAGCCTCTGGATTAGGGATTTCCCGAGTGCGCTCGTTCGAGGAGAGCATTTCTGAAAGGACATAATGATCCTGCGACATAGCTAACTGCTCCTCCCTTCTAAAGAACTCTCCACGCCCTTGCCGCACATTGCACTCGTCTTCAGCGTTGATCTGACAGTTCCTGACAGTTCCTGACAGTTCACTATGTCAAAAGTACCGCCTCCACTTCGCCGCAGTCATCTAGAAATAATCGTTTCCCTGAAACATCGACTGATTCAAGAAATCGAACTCTGAGCCACGAGGATTACTGCTTGGGATTGCGTCCAAAAATAATCCAGTATCCGAAATGGGTGCCAACTCCTCCGCTTGGCGAAGTCCCAGGACGGGTAGTTGCGGAAAAGACTGGTGACTTTCCGCAGATAAACCCCCTGGGGGTGCAACAAGAGAGATGGACGTTGGTTGACCGATAGTTGCACTATCTGGTTGCTGAGTGTTACTCGCATAACCTGACTCAGAGGAGCCAAAGGAACTCCGATTGGATATGATCGTATCATCCGAATTTGGCCTGGTGGTTGCGTAACGTTCAAGCAAAAGGGAGACGGCATCTTGGAATATGGCCTCAACGTAGAGTCGTATGTCATCCTCTTGCGGGCGAAGATGTTCCGGAAGATACGAAGCAGCAAATTCGGCCACGATATTGGGCCCCTCAATCGTAGCAAAGTCTCGCAAGCCGAGCAGTTCCTCTGACAATGGAGTGTCGATATCTGTTGTCACTTAGCGCATGATGACTTGCATGGGGAGTTGCCGTACAAGGACTTCTTGGTCTTGCAGCTCCGGAGAAGAGAATCTCATATATGAGGTACCAATTTTCTTCTTTTGACTTCTTTGGAGAAATTCTCGCCTCCAGTTGTCGCTTCTACGTCTCGCTAATCCCGTCCCAGTCTCTCGGTGGAAGTACTTCGCAAGTACGCGCTCGAATATGTTCATGTTGCTCGAGCTCTGTGTCGAACTGGAGTGAGCATGATGGGCAGTGTATAGGTATGCGGTGGCGTCTTCCTAAATGCTGCCTGAATTATCACAATTAGATTCAATACTTCCTCTCTAGAAGGCTGTTCATGCTTACTTGAGCCTGGAAACATCTCGAAGAATATACTTATAACAGTCGCGATAACGTGGATTATTCTTACAAAAAGGACAAGCCAAGAGTCTTTCTTCGCGACTAGGGGAACTAGCTTTGGCTTTCCGGCGCGAACGTGTCTCCTCCTCGTCAGCTTCGGAGGGACCTTCGCTTTTTCTCTTTCGGTGTTCTCCGTTGCCCGCAGGCAATCCCGAAGCTTTAGTGGGACCGTTGTCCGCTTTAGATGCCGAAGTCGACCTTGAACTAGATTGTTGAGCGCCCGCAGGACAAGAGCGGAATTCATCGTAGACTGCTTGTGTCAGACTCAGTCGGTGGGGTTCTAGATATCCCAGTCCCCCAAAACTGTCTGTATTGTCTGTGTCACAGCCAGTCCATGACAGCAGCTCGACGTGGGAGCTCGACACGGATCCGATGACAGGCGAGAGACTTGGAGTCCTTGATAACGTGTGAGGATCTTGGGTCGGTCTGGAGTAGGTTCCAGACCACATTGTGCCATCTCGATCATCCAAGAGCCGCTGCTCTGTCTCCTGCTGCGCACTAGGTCGTAATTTACCTTCCGCTGCGCCGTGAATCGCATCGAACTGTTCATCAGTATCACCTTCCCGCGCCGGAAGCTGAAGGGAGGCGCTAGCTGCGTTAAGGAGTGACAAGTTTGCGACCTCTTCTGACGCTGCTGTAACCGCATGTTCCACATTAGCACTCCAGTTCAAGATCTTTTCGCGTCTTTCGACTGCATGACGATCAGCGTCTGACTTCTCTCCGCTCTGTTGAGCCTCGTGGTCGAGACTCTCATGATGACCGAGGACTGTAGTCGTATCGTAGAACCCCGTAACGGCGGGTGACCTTGCGCAGGACTTGGAACTATAATCGGGTTCGACTTGCTTAGCTAGTTGCGTGTGATAGTCTCCTGACCCGTTGGACGCTACAGAGTCCGCACGTCCATGACTGGCCCGAGTGGATTCGTATGTCCACGGGGTGGCACAAGAGATCTGTGTAGTGTATGACGATTGCAGGCCAGGATGTGTCGCATTATCGGGGAACTGCTGCGCGACCCAAAAAACTTCTGAGGGCCCATGAGGCTGGTCGAGGTTCCTTTTGCAGATCCAGTACCCTGGTCCTAAGTATTCTTTCGATATCCATGTCCAATGAGAGGCTCCTGAGCAGCCAGGGTCGCCGTCAAACCGCCAGTATCCAGTGCCAGGCTGAGTCGTCATAGGAGAAGATTAGTCAAGATAACCTCAGGAAATGTACCTTAAGGTGGAGGATTTTCGTTGCTAGAGTAGACGGGAAGACTGCTTATAAGACGGGGAAGACTATAGGAGCGAACATCCTTTCTGTCGAGTTGCTTGGGCACAGCCTGACTCCGGCACACGGACGATAAGCCTTCAGCACAGTTGTGCGTTCGGCTGGGGCTTCCACGAAGCTGACCAATTTCAGCCTTGCCATCTTAACGTACAGACTAAGACGTTAGAGATTCGTCGTTCCGGAATTTTTGGGGCCACGCAACCTCTACGCAACTTCCAGAATACAAGCCAGTCCGTTTTCAATTTGAACCATCTTGTATGTTTACGCGTTCGAATCAAACTTGCCTCAGGTCGTCGTAGGTGAGCATTTGGGTCTAGGTACCCCTTAGAGGCTCACATACTACGACGTTATGACCATTCGGCGCCGCGAATATGGTCAGATTGCAGTATTAACCATCTTGATACAAGTCAAAGGAAGCACGAAGCATAGAAAACCAGAACTGTGTTGTCTTGGGCAATGGTGGGGTGGGGCTTGTTGGTGTTAGAGTGCGGCACCTGGAAGCCTGACCGCGCCCACCATGTCGAGAGCTCGGCAGATGCGCCAGGAGAATGGATCACTTCTGCGCATAGGCTGGCGGTATCATCAGCGAAACAAGATACATATTCTTCATCGAGTTCATGCTTTGGGATGACTATGTCGCTGCCTCGGTCCGATGTTTCACCGGCAGAAGACGTCAGCTTCCGTCCACGTTGCATCTTCAGATGCCGGCTACTAGACGCGTCGCGAGCGATGCATCCTTGACCCTCACCAGCTCGAATGTCGCAGGATATTTCTTCGACATTCAATCCCTTCTATCACTATCTTTTGGCTCTGTCTCGCTGCCATTGGTTCCCTACTTTTCCCCTCCCCCGCGTTTGAATCCGACGCTCAGCTCCATGTTCACGTCTTTCGCCCGGTAGCGAATCCTGCACGCCCACTCACAGGGCCAACTGCTCGACATGGATAAAACTTATGGATTCGACTCTTTTCCAACGCAGCGAGTGGAAATGCCGCCTACGTGGGTGCTCGTTGTCGCATTGGGGTTCTGCTGCGGGGCGCTGCTGTTCTGGGTATGTTCCGCGCTCTTCGTTATGCGCTTCCTATGCTCCGGCCGCCTTTTCTTCAATACAGCAGTCCCAATGCTAACCTGAATACCAGCTATACATCGCCCTCAACCTCGTCGCGCCTGTGCCCCGCCCTCCTCGCCGGTCCGAGAAGCAATACACCACCATCCTCCCCAACGGCGAACGAAGTCCCAAAAAAGACCTCCCTTGCTGGATAGACAAATGGAGCGCGGAAAAGGAACTCGCAAAGCGCAAGGCTCGGCCCGGCCACGTCATCGTACCGCCGCAGATGCCGATCGAAGACGCCGAGCTTTTCATGTCCGTCGTGGTCCCCGCATACAATGAAGAGGAGCGGTTGACAGGCATGCTGGAAGAGGCGGTGGACTATCTTCAAGACGAATATGGCGCTGCGCATGAGCGCGAGAAGGAAGGCGCCGGAAAGGACAGTGTGAAGGGCTGGGAGATCTTGATCGTGGACGATGGGAGCACGGATGGGACGGTGGATAAGGCGCTTCAGTTTGCGAAACAGCATCAGCTGAGCCAGCATGAGAAGCCGGTATCAGGACCTTGGGTGAAGGGCTTGAAGCATATGGAGCATATACCACATGGCAGCATAAGGGTGATCAGCTTGGAGGAGAACAGAGGGAAGGGCGGGGCGGTTACACACGGTATGAGGCATGCCCGGGGTCAATACGTCGTCTTCGCCGATGCAGACGGCGCTTCACGATTCACAGACCTGAATAAGCTGGTGGAAGCCTGCAAGAGCGTGGAAGACAAGCACGGCCGCGCCGTTGCAATTGGGAGTCGCGCGCATTTGGTTGGCAGCGAGGCTGTCGTAAAGGTCAGTCCCATCTACTTCCTACTATCTTACGTCCCTACTAAACTATCTACAGCGCTCCAAACTCCGCAACTTCCTCATGCACTCATTCCACCTTCTCCTGCGCCTCATGACGCCCCCCGCCACTGCCGCCATCAAAGATACACAATGCGGCTTCAAGCTCTTCAGCCGCCCTTCTCTTCCCTACATCATCCCTTACATGCACTCCGAAGGCTGGATATTCGACGTCGAGATGCTCATGTTGGCTGAGAGCGCGGATATTGCAATGGTGGAGGTGGCGATTGGGTGGAAAGAGGTGGTGGGTAGCAAGCTGAACGTCATTTGGGATAGTCTGGGCATGGCGTGGGGACTTGCAGTGCTGAGAGCAGCGTGGTTGGTGGGAGTTTATAAGAAGGATTGATGTAGTTAGTTATGCTCAGCTCGTTTTTCTACTCTGTAGCCCTCTGCAAGCGGCTAACTGATACAGGATAAGAGGGCGAGGGTGTAGACAGTTGAAATTAGTCGCAGCCGCTCCGCTTGTGACAGAGGGCTATAGACTGGAAAACACGACGGGAATATACAGGTCGGAGATGAGTCGTTTCTTCGATTTGCTTCATTGGCCGATGCGCTAGGTGGCGAACTACATGTGAGTTGCCCATTAAATCGGTCCCGCAGTGTGTTGTGCGCCAAACACCGTTGATCCCAACTGGCGTGTGCCAACATTGTGTAGGGATTGCTTGGATCTAGAAACATAACAGTCCCATCGTATCGCCAGCACCCTTTACGCCCCGCCGAGACCCAGCCGAGAAAACAAGTAGCGTTCCAAAATTCCTAACCAAGAAGGCACAGCATAATACCACCAGTGCGAATTTAGCCTCATGTAGACCTTTTACGAGCACCTAATCGACATCAGCTTAGTTGAGAAAGGGCTTCATCCCACTTACACGGGAAAATGCCACCTAAGTGGAGAGGAGGACTTCCATTAGTAGCCCCGAAGGCTAGTGATGCCGTTGTACTTGGTCTCTTTCTTCCTCGGCAGCTCGCGGATCCGGTCCTCGCCATAGTACTCCAGTTAGTAGTCGTGTGTGAATGTGCAATGATGACGCGAGCATTCATAATTGACACCCTCATGGGGGCAATTGTTCTGCCACTTAGGCATCACGGGGCTCTTCGGCTCAGAAGCCTCCGTTGCGGACACAGGAGCAGTTGGGACAGGATCGCTCGGGACTGATGTGATCGGCTCTAGATTGGCGGGCTCTGGAGTGGCGGGTTTTGGAGTGGCGGGCTCTGGAGTGGCCGATCGCGTTGTCTCTTCACTCGAGGAACGGTGACGACGAGTACCAACCGCACCGATGACCTCGCTGACGCTGGCCCTCAGCGCATCCTCGGCAGTCAAGTTGTCGTATGTACCGAATCGGTTTTCGTAATACTCTAGTTTGGCATTTGCCATCTCGAGTTCGGCCTCCACAGCGCGCAGCTTCTTGGTGGTCCGCTTGCAATCCTTCTCGGACTCCTCAAGCTGCACCATGATGTCGCCGTGAGCTTTCTTAGAATCCTGTAGCTCACTCCTCAGGCCCTCGCATTTGTCTTTCTCCTTTCGGAGGTTCGAGACGACCTTCTCGTGGATGGCGCGATTGATAGTGGTTGCCTTAGGAGGCATCCTGGTCGGCTGGCTGATATGAATTAGTATTGGATGGTAGAATGGTTTCCAAGATCCGTCTCTGTACGGTTGGATTCGGGAGAACTTACTGGTGTGCTTCGTGGGTGGGTTTGGTGTAGGTTGCGGTTAATCGAAGTGGATCGAGGGTCTTCTTGTAAGGTGAGGTGGGGCCCGCGAAAGGAAAGGCTTTGGGCCCGACAAAAAGAGGGAATGCTAAACAAATAACTTACCCAAGGCACACGTGCGTGGTGACTTGTTGTCCTGGGTAGCACATCAAGCGCAGTAACTAGCGTATTACGTCACGGTCACGCCAGGTCGGAAGCATCGAGAACCCAGGTGAGAGGCTGCTGCGTGAGCTCTCTCGCCACGGGATTGGTCGCATGAAACCTCACAGGGAGTCATTCACCATCATCTGCGGCGCCAAGCACAGGTGACTAAGCGATGGACCACCGAAGTCGGGGCCCAGCCTCCAACTATATAAGCTTCGCCGCTCCCCCACCTTCCACTTCTTTTCTTCTCTATCCTTTTTCCAACCGTCAACGTTGATTGAGTCAGTCTGGTCGAAACTCAGGCAAGGCCGGAGACGTCCACAGCCCTTCTTCCCTGTTGCTGCAATCGGAGGACCTTCCTTTTGCTATAGCATGCTAGGTAACGCGGTCGGCCTAGCAACCTCGCCAGCAGACCTTCCCTGAACCCTCCACGGTCGTTAACGCGGCTCGTGGCGTGAGCGAGCGGACCCTTATGTTCAGATGATGGTCGTCTGGACATATGCCCTCAAGCCTTCGGGAGTGAGGGGTTGCGGTGGAGTGGTGAATCCCTCTCTCACAACAATGGGCTGCGGGAAACTTGGGGTCCGACGCATTCGAAGGGCTCTATCTCATGTGTGGGATTGTGGGGTTTACCCGCGCAGAGAAGTGCATCCTTCCTCTGTTAGCTATGGGTCTTTCTGATCATCGAGATTCCGCGCCGCGTTTCTGGGTCGTTCATTCAACCCGCCTCGCATAGCAGTGTTTCTCAAAACAAATTTTTGGGACAATCTAAGCTTCGTGCTTACCAACTTTTTCTTTTCATTGAGTATGTTCCCTCTGTGGGACGGCTTGAGGAAGAGAACTTGACTGTCTATGGGTCTCACGCGACCAATCCCGTGGCGAGAGTCTCAGCCAACAGCTTCCGATAGTCCCCACCTACGCAACAGCTCCTCACCTGGGGTTCTCGATGCTTCCAACCTGGCCGATCGTGACGTCGTACGTCATCAAATTGGTGTGTTTACTCCAGCCTCTCAGCTGCCTAGCAACGCGTAGATAACCTTCCGTGGGACATGATCGTACCTTTCACAGGTCAAGGTGAGCATCACTAGTCCGTCTCATCATATAAACAACACTCACCCACGCCCTGCGCGTCTTTATCTTCGACTGAATTGCGTCGACCACCTCATAACTTCTCAGGCCAGATTGTCAGATGGGCTCTCAGTCCGACACCTCAGTGTTCTTCTACTGACCCACACACGCATGCATGCTTGTTCCCCCACAATCTTCAACAAAGTACACAAAGTATGCATATCTTTCTCCTTGCAACTCATGAGGTCTTGGTTCTTTTAGTTCCAGGACGGACCGGCCATATTAGACGAATACCCCATTTTGTTGACTTGACGCTTCCACTGACTTCCATTCCTTGTCCATATATCGATCATGCGATAGCGACTTCTCACCAACCTCGGAAACATCCCGTACCCGTCTTCGAAGATATTGTCCTATAGAGCCTCCCAAATGTCATTCCAAGCTAGTTTGTTGCCCCCAACTGCAAAATCCGTCAGACGTGGGAGCCCTTTCTGGAAGCGAGAAAAGACCTCATGCCGGCGGATATCCACGTGCTTAGTGAAACAAAGCTTGAGATCGGCTTGATTGAGATCGACAGGCTCGATATCTGCCAGTTGGCGCTCACTTGAAACTTTTGAAGAACCTGGAACGCCGCTCAGCAGGAGGCTTTCTCAAGGTATTGGCCTCGAGGGAAACGCATCTTAGCACAGGTGAGGCGGGGTAACAAACAATGTTGGGGTGGCACGAATAATCCAGGACGATTCAATTTCGGTGGGTATGCCGCTTCCCTTCTACCTGACTACCTTCAGACTCCATTGTCTTCTGAAATCGGGAGCATGTCAATGAGGGTTACGCTGCCTGCACGAAGGTTGGCCTAGCAGGTACGCAGAACAGCCGTCACTCTCCGGATGAGCCAGTGCCCTTGAGCACACGTACTTGGACAAAGCCTTCGAGATGATAAAGTTTGTGGTAAAGGCAGCGCAGCGTGCTGTGAGGGCTCCGCGACGTGGCGGCAAGTGGGCCACTGGGCTCATCTTGGACAAGCTCCAGATCACAGGCTGGGCAGACGCGTCGCGACCACGGACTCGTGACAGACTACCTACAAAGCATACATTTTACGATAGCATGGCTGTCATCCTATGCGCCTTCTAAAACGCTGACCCGCAACTGTCCGTAACCTCTTATTTTTTCCTGCCCACTCTTGTCCGCCTTTAGGAAGCTCGCGAAGAAGGGGTCCGTGTCGCGCACTGTCTCCGGGTCCGTCTCGGCCACGCGACGCAAATTTGCCTGCGATGCTGGATCGATAACGTCTTTGAATATGCCTCGCCGAAGCTCATCGTAGCGGTCTAATATATCCATACTCTTTCCGTCCCGGAGAACCGCAATGAGCGCGTCTGCTAATGCACCCGCATCCAGAAGACCGCCAGTCAGGCCAAGGCTGTGCACACGTCAAATCTACTAAGCGCCACCTGGTGGGAATGGGTATACTTACCCTCCAAATGGATTGCAGATGTGAGCAGCATCGCCGGCTAAGAGTGTCCGCCCCACGCGGAACTTGCTCGAGCACTTCTGGTGTAGTCGGTACGGAGAAAACATCTTCAGGTCGTACTTCAATGGCCTCGGTCCTGGAAATAGTGCGTCGTACTTCATCTCAAGTCGTTCTCGGAGCTCCTTATTAGATAAGCCGGCCTTCTCACCATACGAAACCCTCCACAATCCAGAATTATTCAGCTTCGCAATCACACAGAAGTGATCCGGATGACTGTACTCAGTCAGAAATGGCCACCCAGAGGGGCTTGAAGGACTTGCATTATTTGGTTACCCGTGCTATACCCGTATTGATCGAAAGGGTACACTACATTCGTCGCCACGATCTGTTGAGGCCACGTGAACCCGTCAAAGTCCACACCAATTAGCTGCCTCACAGTGCTGCGGCCGCCGTCGGCGCCAACAACGTACGACGTCTTCAGAGTCTTCGGTCCGTCTGGTGTCTCCACTTCGACATCGATATGAGAGGGATGCTCGCGCAGGGCCGTCACAGTGTGCTCGAACAGAACCCGTGAGTTGCCGAACTGCTTAAAGTGGTTGAAGATGACCTCGGCCAGTTCGTGTTGTCCAAGGATCAGATTTTCATATGGCTCTTCCTTGGTGGGCTGTCTTTCCATCTCGACGATGACTTCACCATTGAGCTTCCGGAATGAGATCTTAGTACTTGAGCTACCGATCTTGCGACAATCATCCAGCACTCCAGCTATGTCTAGTTCTTGTACAGCCACGGGATGGTATACCGCCGCTCGAGGAGAGTTCTCGATCTCTTTCAGCTTCTCGAGGACAGTGGCTTGGATGCCAGCCGTCGCAAGGCGAAGAGCGGTTAGCAGGCCAACGGGGCCGGCGCCCACCTTCTTCGTAAGTTTACATCCAATCAAGACATGGCAGAGGACTTACTACTATGACAGATTGATCTTGCGCCATATTTAGTGATAGCCGCTCCTCAAATCTTCGAAGGATAATTAAGGTATAAGGTATGAAAATTATGAGCGAGAGAGTGGTGTTGGTGGTGACCCGTTGAGATGAAAAATTCGGTGGCTTTTTATCTTATGTGGGCTTACGTGATTACTGCTGGACTAATTATGTAGAGTGTGTTTGTTCGTATCATATTGCGGGTGACGCAAGCACTGAACACAGTAAAGAACACAGTAAGCTGCAATACCCTGCGGTGCTGAACTAATTATAATAGTAATCTGTGACTTAGGCTTTCTGACGTACTTCTGCCTTTCTCTCTCTCCCTGTGTGGGGCCTTACTAGGGGCCTTCTTTTTATGTAGTCTCCTTCTAACGTATTCACATCTTTTGCAAAGACGAGAACAACCCCAACAACAACAACAACAACACGAGGTATAAGACAAATACGTCACCTAGGTTTATCGGTCACTTATTCGTTGCCTTCAAGGCTCTTGAGCTGCTCTGATTGGACACACATGCCACCATACGAGCCGTAGCGTATTGTCGCTGAGCCGTCCAGGATGATAGTTGGAGATGCTTTGTTGGAGCGTCTCTTCCCCGCGCTTGCACCCCCGCATCAAAAGAATTGCCCCACATGCCATTCCCCACAACCCCAATTGTTCTCCATCTTTAGCTGACTAGACATCAGGAACTCGATATCTCTACGATGCGCGATGTACAAGCCGTCCATAATTCCAATACCTCGGCAAGAGCAACAGCTGACCTCTCACGATGGCTGGCTTCCTTAGCATCTTTGAAGCGTATCCATTCCTTAACATTGTAGCACTAATTCTGACGTGCCTCGTCCTCTTCCCATTGGCCATATATGACAAGCGACGGCGGAATCTTCCACCGAAAGTCCCATCATGGCCTATAATCAACCATACCTTTCTACAGATGCAGGATAACATGCCGCCAATCCTGAGACAATGGGGACGGGAATATGGAGAAGTATTTCGGACAAGAGCAGGCACGACAGACTTCATATGGCTGAACACCAAGGAAGCAGTCAAAGAGCTCTTTGACAGGAGATCTGCGATATACTCGAGTCGCCAGCCAATGCCGATGGCGTTCGATTGTGCTACGTATGCAATTCTCTCAAGTATTGGAGAAGGGGTATTGATTATCCATCGGCAGAGGGGGCAAAAGAATCACTTTTGCGCCTTACGGGAAGACTTGGCGTGATTCAAGAGCTGTATTCCACAAAGTAAGACGCAGTCCAACGACTGAATGAGAGCGAGGCTCATACTACGACTTCAGGTGCTTACCCAAAAGATGGCTGAAGACTATTCAGTAATTCAACTTTTCGAAGCAAAGCAACTTAGCGTTGACTTACTAGATAAACCAAAGGACTTCTATATGCACAACAGACGCTATGCGGCTTCCGTGATCATGCAGGTCACATATGGCTGGCGCATTCCCGAATGTAAGCGCCACACTAAGCTATCTCATGCTCATGCTAAAATTTGCAGGGGACTGCTCCGAGATCCACCGCATCTTTCAAGTCCTCGGCAGATTTGTACAGTGCCGAAAACCTGGACAATGGCTTGTTGATGTCTTTCCATCACTTGCACAAAGCAAGTTGTTTGATCTGTTTTCGAGTTGGAGACGCATAGGGACAGCATTCCACGCTGAAGATGATGCAATCTGGATGGAGTTCTGGAATGCGATGAAGCAGAAGGTTGCCGATGGAGCAGCCCCTCACTGCTTCGGCAAAATCTTGCAAGCAAACTATGAGAAGTCTGGCCTGACTGAAAGCCGAGCAGCATGGATTTGGTACGTCGTTCTTTGCTGAGAGATGGCTCCTATTAACGCTCGTCAGCGGCGGATTGATCGAAGCAGGCAGTGAAACGACATCAGCAAGTCTGAATAACTGTCTGTACATGATTCTCTCGAATCCGGACTGTGTACGACGCGCACATGAAGAGCTAGATCGTGTAGTTGGGAAAGATCGCACGCCTACCTTCGAAGACGAACCCAACCTGCCCTACATCCGTGGATTGATCAAAGAAACACTCCGCATGCGACCTATCAACAAATTCGGCAACAACCACTTTAACGTCGAGGACGATTGGTATAATGGCTTCTTCATTCCCAAAGGCTCCATTATCATGGCGAATTGGTGGTCGATTCATTACGACGAGAAGTACTATCGCGATCCCGACAACTTCCGTCCAGAGCGATGGTTGGACTACAAACACAGCGCCTCAAAGGCTGCCGCTTTACCCGATGGAGTTCAGCGCGACCACCTTACGTATGGAGGTGGTCGCCGCATCTGCGCAGGTATACATCTCGCGGAGAAGAGTCTGTTCATCAATGTGGCGAGGTTTATGTGGGGCTTTGACATCGGTCTAGCTCGCGATGAGAATAGGAAAATGATCGAATTGGACTTCTCGACCAAGAGTCTACAGAAGGGTAGTTCTTCGGTGACAAAGCCTTTCTCATGTGAGATCAAGGCTCGCTCACCACATCACGAGGCTTTTATGAGAGAGGAGTGGAAGCTTGCGCAAGAGAACGGGATTGATTTCTCTCACATCAAGTGGACAGTTTGAGGACGCCCTAGGCTGGATTTCTGCACTTGGACCATTGCCACTGGCAATCTTTGAGTTGCACCAGGAGCACTCCAGTCCCTGGAAGTCACCTGCGTCTCGCCGATAACCACAGCCTTCATCTTCTGCCTATCAATGAATCGCTCCTCATCCTCACCAATCTTAGCAGCAGCCTCTGGCGCTGAAAATAATGCCAAAGAACTTCTCGAATGCGGACTGGTTCTCAAACACCAGTTCAGCGATGCCGCCGTAGGGGAGATCTTCATGAGCGCCCACGAGGACTGCTGCAGGCCATGCGCCGCTAGCCTCCGCTGGTCGCGAAATGTAATGCCGGGTGTGCGTGATGGGAAGACTTGATCCAGCGATCAACTTGAGTAGCGGAACATGTTTGGTTTCCCAGTTGATCTTGAAAGTCGCTGGGGGTAATATCGGGCTTGCGGGTAATGTAGAGGAGGAATTTGAACGGTATTGTGCCGGTAATGCTGATGGTTGAGGGATTTGAAAGTGACGGTAGATAGATGCTGATGAAAAGAACTGATTTTGCAAAGACGAGAACAGCCCCAACAACAACATGAAAAGAACCGAGCATTTATAGGGGTGTATGCACTCTGACCATGCATGAAGGTGGCACCGCCTATATCTGCATTGGGTTTTTCTAGGGCCTAATGGAGTATTTGGGCCTCCCGGGGCACAGTGAGAGTTTGGGCGGCGTAGCCGTACTGCCTCGGGACTAGCGTGACTCGCGGCTGCTACTCACTAGAGCTGGTCAGAGGCCTGGTTCGCGCTCATCGCATGCACCAATCTCCATCAAACCTCTCATCAATCTGCAAATACCATATTCACCAGAAAGATGGCTCTTTTATAACTCCAACGAACTCCTTAGGCTTCCTTCTCTCACGCCGCGCTATCTCTTTCCACGCAACTTTCATGAAGCTGAACCTCACCAACCACTTGCGGTGACCATCATGGCAACTACGCGCTGCAGATTACCTGGTAAACAAGCATTGCATAGGGGAAAGAGTTGGGAAGATGAGCGAACGTAGAGGTATGCAGACGAGGCTGTACTCTTTGTGACTTGCGGCTGTGGCCCTCATTGGCTGTTCAGCCCGTATTGACGGGGCGCAATGCCAAGGGCGGCGCATTTCAGCTAGCCTTGTCGTCTTTGAATGTTCACCGTCATCAACTTTCTCTCCACACCCTGTCATACCGAAGAATTCCTGACCAGAAGCCCTTGTTTCGTCTCCCACCAGGCTTGGGGCCTCCGGACTACCCTAGAGTACCAACAGCGCAGCCGTATACGTGACATATCGACGACTTTGGGTCAGCCGCCCCTCGGCACTGCTTTCCAGAAGCCGCAGCATCGAACATTCTGGTGTGCCGACAGCCTTCTGGCCTGGCCAAATCTCAACTGAGCCGACCTCTCTCGAAAACACGACTAGATTCTCCATGAACCGGACGGATGCTGCCGGAAGGGTGGGCAAGGGCACTCCGAAGGACCGCACCTCAATGCAGTCGACTTCGGACGGCCAGCCTCATGAGCAGGCTGTCGTCCGCACACCCAGTACTGTAGCTCAAGGAACTCGAGTGTCCATAGTCCAATCCGGCGGCACCACCATCCGTACCATGGTCATGCCGGACAGAATGCGCTGGATGTATATCGACCCGTCCGGAGTTACTCAAGGCCCATTTTCGGGCCTGGAGATGCACGACTGGTACAAAGCTGGGTTCTTCTCCCCCCAACTCTCTGTAAAGAGGCAAGAAGACCCGGATTATGAGCCTTTATTACAGTACATCCGCCGCTTAGGAAACTCTAGAGAGCCATTTCTCGTGCCACAGATCGGTATACCCCACGGCTTCCCAGCTGCTCATTTGGATCCGCAGCCGCCGCCCCCGACCAACTTCCCCAGCTTCGAAACAGCGCTTATTGCTGATCAACAAAGAGTGCTTGAGCGTAGAAGACTAGAGCAACAAGTCTCAAAGGATTACTTAAAGGAACACGAAGAATATCTCGCTGGACGGCAAGCGATTGCAAGGCTGGCAGACGGCGGAGAATCCAACAACGAACCTGCTGACTACCTTGAAAATTATATCCTATCGGGACTCCAATTCAGCAATACTAATTCCCTTGATAGCCTACATCCGGAAAGTCCGGATTCGGTTGCAAGATCCGCGTCTCGTCGAAATGTCATACCGATAATGACTGCTCCCAATCCGCATATGCAGTCATTCCGCTCATCAAGCACGACGGAGACGTCCTCATTCGACGCAGACAAGAGACTGGGTACGAATTTGACCCCTGCGCTAGTACGAGAGCAAAATCGCGCTGCAAATATTGCAGATTTGTGTGGTTGGCGACCCGGACAGAACCGCTTCGAAGCACAAGCAGAGCAAGGCAGCACAACACTACTCCGCGCGGGGCGCGAGTTTCTTGGACACGGTCGCACTGGCATCGTTGAAGAAGTCCAATGCCGCACAGATCTGCCTACCTTTGTACGAAAGCGTGTCGAAATACCGGTTAACTTTAAACGCCAAAGAGAGCGTGTTTTGGCCGCTATCAAACATGAGGTAGACATCATGCGAAAGGTCGAGCATCCACATGTGATCACCCTCATTGGGACGTATGAAGAAAAGGTTCCATACCATCACTACTTCTTTCTTCTGATGTATCCCGTGGGACAACACGACTTGGAGGCCTTCCTTGCCCTTGCGGCCGAAGATATACAGGGCACTGTTCAATCAGGGCATCACATGGTCTCTGGCTCAGCTTTGCAGCTGCAGACATGGTTTGGTTGTCTCGCTGGAGCACTTGCTTACCTGCACGGTCAAGGGATCCACCACGAAGATATCAAACCCAAGAACATCGTGCACTGCGGCGAGACCATCTTTTTCACGGATTTCGGTTCTTCAAGAGAGGTGGATTTAGCCAGCCAGATGACATCTACTGAAAACCCTGCGATATCGACAAGACTCTATGCCGCCCCCGAAGCTATGGCTGATGAAGAGGGCAATTTGTCAAGGCATGGCTCCAAGACTGACATCTTCGCGTTGGGTACCGTCTTCGTGGAGATGCTGACCGTGTTGGACGGAAAGGACATTCCTTCCTTGCGCGAGAACCTAGCGCCGGGCGTACCTTATCACAAGGTCACGCATACTTTCGATACCTGGTACGATCGGCATATATCTCAAACATTCTACGGGGAGTTTATCAAACCCATGTTGGCTCTACACAGACGAGATAGGCCTAGTGCGTTAGAGGTGCTCGAATCCTTCCACCAGCAAAAACCGTTCTTGACGCTCCCCTGCGTATGTCGCGACGAGACATCGAGATCTTTACGACATCCTTCGGACGATCAAACGACAGAAAGTAACCTCAGCACAGGCAAGGTCATGTTTGATGCTAATGTGGGCGAAGTCGATCCTTATGCTCAGTTTCGCTTTGGCTCCGTGGAAGGATGGTGACCAAGCCTAAAGAGTGCATTGACGTTGGGACCCAAAAAATCGATATGCCCTTTCAACATGTCTAGAAGATGGCGAGGGCATTAGGAGGCGAAGCCACCAACCCAGGAAGATTGAGAGGCGCTGACGTCAACATGAAGGAATAGCGCTTGGTCTTCTTGCAATGCGACGAGAGCGCCTTCAAATCCCACAGTTCACCAATGCTCATGCCAAACATGGAAAGAAGCCAGGGGTGGAGAACTTCGTCGTCCGTCAGTCGATTTCGCCTGGCACGATAGGATGTGGGAAGACTTACCCAACTCTTCGATTCCTCCTTGAGATCCATCCTCCTTCAATGGGACCAAAGCCTCGAACGATATTGAGTCGCCAGCTACAGCTGCAAAGTGCTTATTCCACAGCCACTTAGCCGTCTCGACGGAGCCATGGACACCCGCGAGTTGGATCTTCTGCATCTTGGCGAAGTCACTAGGCTGTGGCGCTTCAAGGACCTCGGTCATACCCGTCCGAACGATGAGCACGTCTCCTGGCTGGAACTCGACGCCCTGGACTTTCGCAATAGTCTCGAGCTCGGTCACAGTAATTCTATGCTCGTCAAACGGGTGGAATATGGCCTCTTCCCCAGTCTCTCCTTCGGCGGCTGCTCTCTCTTCGTACCAAGCTTTCACATCGATCAACACCCCTCGAGCAACCAGGCCGCCTGCGCTATGCCAATGATCAAGCGTGGGCATCTGATTCGACTCCGTCAACGACAGGGATAGTGCCTCCTTTGTTACATCTATCTTGTTGTACGCCAGACGAGACTCTTGATGTTGCCAATGCACTAGACTGTCCCATTGGCTGCTTCCCTGTGTGTTCATGTTGGTTACCGATAACGGCTGTGGGTAGTAAGATAATACGCACTTGTGTGTTGAAGGTGATCTCATCGTCCCAACCGCAGCCTTTAGACAAGCCCATCTCATGGAGCATCATGACTTTATGGACCGGCGCAGGTCGACCCATGGGGATCTTGTTGCCGTTAAGAGGCCAGCTGTGCGAGATTAGCAAATGGCCAGCTTGTCTAGTCCCATACTAACTTGAGGGAAATCGACACGCCATCTCGTGCTTCCTTGCAAGCATTTGCCACAACCGATTGTGTGAGGAGGTTCAAGGTTCCTCGCAAGTCCTTCTTCCCATCCTTGTCAAAGATACCCCATGCACAGCCTTGAGGCATGCCCTCCACGGGAGGCAGGTCGTCGAAGAGCGGGAGTTGAGAAGCGTCCATTGTGATCTTGTACGGTGTCGAACAGATGATGGCGGAGTTAGGCACTACGGTAGGAACTACATTATGGATCTGGGAATCTTTCGCGCGTAACTAGGGTGAAAGTCGACCCCTCCCCTCCAATAATTATCCTTATGCCGGCCGTACCCTCCGTGCTGTGATTGGCCAGATCCATCGCTCACCAAAGTCCTAAGCGAATGCGAGCTCCGAAAAGGGCGGTCTGCAGTTTTGAGGGTCCACAGTGTTTGATAACTTGCAGCATCGCCTGAAGGATGCTTGACACCTGGTGGGGTAGGCAAGGAACCCCTCAATCGTCGCAAGATCTGTCCCTCGTATGCACCTCCAAGCCGCTACACCATTCGCTATAAAGCTCCTATGTCTCACAAGTTGACAGCTAGTCTCAGCAGAAGCAGAAATTTGGACATTGTCGGTGTCTGTGCTGTGTCACTCACATCTGACTGGAATTCTGTACTGCTGTGGCTACCACCTCAACGAAGATGGCGAACACCGCAGGCATGCCCGCTATGCCACCCGACCAATTGCGTTACATGGAAGAGGCTGCAAAGCGCACGAGGGCAGAAGGCTTGAAACAATATCAGCAGCTACACTTCAGTGACAATGACCGCTTGAGAAGTCTCGTTGACGACGTCTTCGCCGACCACGAAGCACTCGACAAACTCCCTCTCCCAATCAAGTCGGGCGAGCGCATCAAATTCTTCATCAATGGCGCTGGAATGGGAGGTATTTTGAACGCAATACACTTGCTCAAGGCTGGATTCACCAAGGACCAGATAGTGATCGTCGACGGCGCTGGTGGCATAGGTGGAACGTGGTACTGGAACCGGTATCCAGGGCTCCATTGCGATATCGAAGCATACGTCTACTTGCCGTTGCTCGAGGAGACGGGCTACGTACCGACGCAAAAGTATGTTTCTGGTGGGGAGATTCGGAAATACCTCGTTGACCTGGTCGAACGCTTCGGTCTTTCGGATCGGATCCTATATCGAGCGCAGGTCAACAGCTATCAGTGGGATGATGATGCACATAGCTGGAAGATCGACATGACGACAAGCCGCGGGCCAGGAGGCAAAGAGAAGGGAACGTTCTGGGTGAATGCTAAGTTCGCTATTGCCGCTGCAGGTCTCTTTCCGAATCCTCAGGTCCCAAGGGTTCCGGGCGTCGCTGGCTTCGAAGGTCCTTTGATTCACACCGCGCGATGGAATTACGACCTCACTGGAGGCTCTCCCGATTCCGCCTTCCCCAAGATGGACAAGCTAGAGGGTAAGCGCGTCGCCATCGTTGGGACTGGAGCTACTGCTATTCAAGTCGTGCCAGAGGTGGCCAAATACGCCAAGGAACTGTACGTCGTGCAACGAACGCCCTCTCAAGTCAACTCACGGGACAATCGAGATACGACTCCGGAAGAATGGAAGAAGATTGCCTACGGTCCAGGCTGGCAAAAGGCGCGCAACGAGAACCTCGCCGAGATGCTCTCGGGACATGAACCCAAGGAAGGCGTTAACTTGGTCGATGATGAATGGTCGAAGCTAGAAGCTTACTGTGCCATTCTTGGAAGCAAGAATTGGGGTATCATTGCTCCCGAAAAGGTCCCAGAGCATCTCGGCATGATGTATGCGCGGGACGCGCCGCACATGGCCAAGGTGCGCGAGCGCGTGCTCTCCATCGTGAAGGACAAGGATACAGCGGCGAAGCTCATACCGTGGTATCCATCATGGTGTAAGCGACCAACTTTCAGCGACGTCTACCTGCAAGCGTTCAACAAGGACAGCGTGCATCTGGTCGACACGGATGGCAAGGGCCTCGAGAAGGTCACGGCCCACGGCATCGTCGCCGACGGCAAGGAAATCAACGTCGACGTCCTGATCTTCAGCACAGGCTACCGCACTCCCGCATGGGGTGGCGGCGACCCGGCGATGCGCTTCGGCGTCGAGATCGTAGGTCGCAACAGCCTACGTATGACAGACAAATGGCAGGCCAAAGGCGCATGTACCTTCCACAGCATCATGTCGCACGACTTCCCCAACTTCTTCTGGATGACCAACGGCCAGCAAGCCTCCGCCACGGGTAACTTCAGCTACGTACTCGACCTCATGAGCGAACACATCGCGTACGTGATTGCTACTGCGCACAAGAAGTCTGGCGGTTTGGAGAAGCAGGGCATGATTGTGGAGAATACGGAGGCCGCGGAGGAGGCGTGGGCGATGCAGTTCATGATGGGCGCGGCGTTCTTTGCGGGTATCAGTACGTGCACGCCTGGGTATTTGACGAACGAGGCGGAGTTGACGGCGCCGGTGGATATGCCGACTATGATGAAGAGGGCCAGGGGAAGTCTGTGGCCGCATGGGCTTGTGGACTTCACGAGGTTTTTGGAGAAGTGGAGAGCGGAGGGGAACATGGAGGGTGTGGAGGTTAGTGTTATGTAGGTGGATTTGGATACATCGTCCGGTCCATGTTTGAGCGTTCTGCGCACTGCCTCTATTACAGCATCGCCTATCCTAAAGTCAGCTTCTCGAATCTTATCTACGATACTGGCTGCAAACGAGATGGAGTCCCATTTGTCTTGCATAGAGCGGGCAAGGCTTGCAAGGCACGTCAGGCTTTAGCCGGATCGGCTGCAGGGAGCAGACGCGGTATCGAGGCGCGTTGCGTCAAGCCATCCTGTTGCCTCAAAATGCGGTTTTCGATCTTGCAATTATGGTGCGAGGATGAAAGGAATCTAGGTAGCGTCAGTGACGATGAAGATCGCGCCCAGTGATCCAGTATTATACATGAGCTGGGGAAGAAGCGGCCGAGGCCCGTCATAGGTCCTTGCCCACCCACCGGAGCATTGCTTGTTGGCCCCTGCCAAATGCCATGTACATGCACCCGAATCGACGGCCGCTATGTTGGTATTTGATGGAAAAACGCTGTCAACGTCCCAGACTGGCGTAGGTTTTATTGACTTGGGGCGGTGCCGGACCGGGTGCCGGTAGTTCGTTCCTTCGGGCAAGGGGCCTTTCTGTTTTGAAGGTGTCGCGGGATCGTTGACGACGACGCGTCTTTTCCCATCTCCCTCATCTCAACTCCATCAAGACGACAATGAAGTGGCTTTTTGTGACTGTTCTTGTCGCGTGCGAGCGTGCAGTTGCCGCTCCCGACGCGCAGATCACGGCGCGTGCTCAGCTGCAGGTCAGGCAGGACGCTGACCCCAGGCTGGTTGGATGGGTGTCGACGAGTGGCGCGTCCGAGTGTGAGCTCCCCACAATTCCACCCCAGCTCCACCAGACTCTGCGCCTAGAAATCGCATGCTGACGTCTTCACGACAGTCTCTGACCTTCAGAGCTGCGACTTTACTGCTACGCTGTCGACCAGCGGCTCGTACGCCAAATGCTGCGACACCTCCGCTCCGTGCGATTTCTTCACCGCATGTTCGAACGGTCTGCTTGTCGACGCGTCCACTTCTGTCAGTTGTGAAACGGGATCGTGTAATACGGCTGTGATTGTCCCCTCTATCGGTGCGAAGAGCGGCCAATCGTTCTTGGGCTGTTGGGCGACACAGTTCGGTACCGAGCCTTTTTCGCTCGTGCAAGACATTGGCTCTGGTGAGTTGCTAGGCAGGAGACCGATCCGGATAGAATGGCTGACGTATCACAGCACCCATCGCTGCACCTACAGAGAGCGCTTCATCAGGAGGCAGCTCAGGGAGTGGAAGCGCGCCAGCGACAACTGGAACGGCAGGAGCCTCGGCAGCCTCTGGGAGCCCTACGAGATCGCCAGCGTCCACGGGAGCTACGGGTTCCTCATCTCCCAACTCCACGGGCGCAGCTGCCTTGTCAAACGCGAAACCTCTTACTGGCCTGTTTGGATTTCTTGCCGGCCTTGTTGCCGCGTTCCTTTGATCTTTACTAGTCCGATCTTATCTCTCCATCGTCCGTCGAGCTTGGCGTGTATGCGTAATAGTTGGAATTTCAGTTCAATCTCTTTCTGGCCTAATCATGTGCCTGCCGCCTTCCTTCGATATATTGCTCACGCGTTCTAGGGCTGAATTCCTTGATCACCAGGGAATTCACCACATGGCCCCTCAGCACCCCGCTTTGACATCCCCGGATGCGACCCTGATCTACGCGCTTTTTGGCAGCACCATTGGGCTTGAAAGTATAACCATTCTCGACCCACGGTACTCGGAAGATCTAGGGATAGGCAAACATGCCGCAGACGTAGAAGGCCCGGAAACGAGTAATACCTCCAACGCCCAATATGTCGACTGCTCCAGGCCACTTTTGCGGACACGATACCCTTCAGTAAAGAAATGGTGGGAATCACCTACGGGCCTTGTCCGCTGAACAATATCTCGTGAGCCTGCAGTGTCTCCATTACAAAATTCTTCAGACATCTATCTAATCGCAATCTCCGGATAAAGCATCGATGGGAAATACATCCAGTAGTCAAAGATAGGGATCTAATGATGGAGAAGGCTTTCGATACAGGCACCTGAACCCTCCTTGTGTTGTACCTTCGCCAAGGGGCGTTGGCATTTCAGTCCCAAGACTCCCTGACTTGTCCGTGTTACTCAATTTGAAATCCGGCACTTGATTCGGTTCGGCAACTGAAAGCAGACATGCGAGCGTGCCTGCAGTTGGCACCATTATGTATCCCAGCACGTTATAACCGACCGTTGACCGTGTTTGCTGATAGCTACGACTCAAGAAGAATCTCAATTCCGACGACCCGATATTGCCCCAAATTAAACAACCACCAAGATCTGTAGTACCACCACATACTGCGGGGAAACTACCAACGTCCAATTTGACTGGCCCCATCTATGCCTGCATAAACAAGGGACAAGACATGCCAAGTATAAGTATCAGACTTGTCCGCAATTCTGTGTCTTGGAGTCGTGGCATCAGGTCGGATCATGGCCACGGTTGGGAGATGGGAACACTACATTAGGGGTGACGCCAGGCTGCCAACACGCTCATCGTTTTCGACACCTCGTTCTCGAATACAGCCAAGATGAAGTGGGCTACTATCGCTGCTGCTCTCGTTGCGCCCTCGCGGGCTGCCCTTCGTTTCGGATGCTCGACCCTTAGTATTCAGAGACTTGACCCTCTCGTTGAGCCTGGGAAAATTCCGTCTGCGCATGTTCACCAGATTGTAGGTGGAAATGCCTTCAACGCAACCATGCAGGGTGACATTGGCGAGGAAGGCACATGCACAACCTGTACCTTCTCTGAGGACTTCTCGAGTGAGTCGAAACGCTGCTGTTGATGTTTATTCTCCTGACACTCTTCAGACTACTGGACCGCCGTCATGTTCTTCAAACATGCGAACGGAACCTACAAGCGCGTTCCCATCATGGCAAATGCGGCTCTTCCAAACGGCATTAATGGCGGCATGACCGTCTACTATACACAACAAGACTTCAACTCGAACGGCAATCAAAAGATCACGGCTTTCAAACCAGTGAGCACATTGCAACATGTACGCTCTTGGATGCGACTGACCATAATAGGGTTTCCGCATGACTGTCGGATCACCTACCACCAACACCCTCGATGGCGCCAAAGGTCATGTCGGCCTTCGTTTTGTCTGCTTGAACGACAAGAATACCCGGTTCCCCGAGCTACCTGACTTCCCCACGAAGCCCTGTAAAGGCGGCATCATGACTGTCCATCACTTCCCTTCGTACGTCGGCTCCCTTGACACGGAGTTCGGTCACTAACAGGACACAGTTGCTGGGATGGCAAGAACCTCGACAGCCCGAACCATCAAGGTACATCGAAGTCTTTTAGTCGCATGGTTATATCTCAGCTGACACCTACTAGATCACATGTATAACACGCAAAAAGAAGCCTTCGTCAACGCAGGCCCATGCCCAGCCTCCCACCCCGTCCGGATGCCTCAGCTAGCCTACGAGACTCTGTGGGATACCACGCAGTTCAACAACATGTGGCCAAAGGATGGATCTAACCCGTTCTTCCTGTCTTATGGTGACAACAAGGGTTACGGCACCCACGCTGACTATGTCTTCGGCTGGAAGGGCGATAGTCTACAGAGGGCTATGGATAGCTCGTGCATGTTCAATGCTTGTGAGAATGGGAAGCCGCTGAAGAGTCAGAATGTGGCGGCGATGAATAAGTGCGCTGTGAAGAGCGCCGTGAAGGAGGATCTGGACTCTTGTAAGTGGCTTTCTGGAGAGTGTGGTCAAGTGAGTTATGCTGAGTATCGGTAGGGCTTCACGCGATGCCGGGTCAGTGAACATGGCGCGCAGCGGTGCTTAGCATTAGCTCTAGTACATGCTAATGTGTAAGGTTTTTTATCCTGTGCTTATATTCATTTATGCTAGCAGCCTTGATTGCCTGTGTTGGGGTTTCCGTCACTTGATCAATGTCCCCAAACGGGATACCAAGAATCTTGGTAGGATAGAATTGATTTATTGCACATCGTTTGCTGCTCTGACACTCTCATTTGACTGCCCTAAAGTTTCACCCTGAACGATGCCCTATTCCTCGAGTCTATCGAATATCCCTTCACTTGTGCAGCGGGTACATCGTGAAAGCCAAACGGCGATGTTGTTATCAATAAATATCTTGCTCATGCTCCAATCCTTAATCACATTCTCATGACTCTCAGACTTGTTAGTGGGCGTGGTCTTGACTCCCTTCATTTTTCTATAACCGTCAATTAATGTTCTGGCTTACCCCCATCTTCCTTTGCATAGAACCTAAGCAACGCTAGCCAAAACGCCTCTCCAGTAACCTTCAACAAGTTAACCAAGACAATCCAGTGGCTCACAGAAACAGTAAAGGAAACAGTTATCGAGGTCAAACGCGTCGGATACCGAGGCAATCTGGACCGCACGTGCTCCTAAATGACTGCTAGCAAGCATTTCTAGTTCATGGCAGATCAATGCCGAATGGATAGGTAGATCAGTAAACCGACTATACTGAATGGCTACCTCAAGAACATTAACTGAGGATTCGGTATGAATAGAATCAAATAAGCTTGGTCATATAAATAGTGAAGTTAAGAATTTTCTTAAAGACATCCCAATAACACCCTCTACGTGACTCTGGAGTGGCTCTGTACAAGGGAAAGAAGCGATCATTTGTCCATCAAAAGCCTGAGAATTGCTTGACGGTCTTCAAAACAGTGCCCCTGGCATTGTCCCATCTGCTACAGCCGCGTCAGAATCTAATTCCGTTCGATCAGATAGTGAGAGATCAGAGCTCGTCTTTTCCTTGCGTCTCTTTTGCGGCCGAGAACCTGAAATTTTATGCTTCTTCCACTCGTGCTTGCGGCGTGCATCAGCCCTCTTATAAAAAGCACCGCAGCCCATAACCCGGCACTTTTTATCCTCATCCACTCCTTCAAAGTTGGTATGAAGGCCGAGGTAATGGCGCTTCAGGTTTCCCTTTTGATATGGGCCACTGAATATCGCTCTGCAACCAGGTTCAGGGCAGTGAATTGGCTCGAAAACCTTCATACATGTTACAGACTTGGACGTTTTGTATTGGGAATCCTCCTTTCCAGAGCTCCATACTTGAGGTTGGAAGGAGAATTGTTGACTGTCCGGATGCGGAGGGGTTGGTGGAAGATACACTATTGCGCTAGATAGTTGGCCTGGTTGCCCTGAGGATGTTACGTTGGGATGGGGATTCCTCGAGGGTGGAATGGTATGAAGAGGTGTATTCGTTATATTCCACGGTTCTGAGACATGTATCGTGGGCTGAGTAGTCGTCTCGTGAGCTCCAGCGTCCTCATTTTGTTCGTTACGCGTCATAGTCGAGGGGAGATGTTGCTGTTCCAAGTTCTACGGATGACGCTCGTAAGCATGTATCTGATTATAGGGTTGAGTGACTTACTCCTCTCCCCATTGTTGGCATAAAAAAGAGCTAGATTCATATAAAGGCGATGAATCGGATAGTGATGGGGTTGGAAGCATCACATGTGTTGGTTCGGACCCTGAATCCGAATCGCATATAAGCTCATAGGGGGTAGAATAGGCTCGAGAAGGTGCAGGATCCGAGCAGGCAGCTTTGTTTGATTGAGGGTCGCTTGGCTCGCGATCAGAAGCTTGCGGCACTACGTCCAGTCAGAGACGCTTTTGGTGGGCGCAACTCAAATACTTACCGTGTTGCTGAACGGTAACAGACATTTCTTGCGAGATGATCTTGTAAAGTTCCTGCCATTGAGCTTCCTGCCCCTCAGCTCTACCTTGCTTTTGAGGATTGCGACATGTCCTCCCGTCCACACCGTGGTCCGTCTCAAATATCATTCTGTCTGTAATATGTGTTTTGCAAGTAGGACACATCTTGAGAAATGCCAGGTGGGGAGTTTTCCCCCGAGTCATATGGCGCCGTACCTCTGCCATCGTGTCAACCCTGATACCGGTACATGTGTGGTCCCGATGATGCGCATGATCGGCTTCAAAAACTGGACAGCCTAGTTTCCGTTTGGAAGGTTTCGTGCTCAACATGTTTGCACTGGTATGTACCGGAAAGCGCCTGCTGTTTGCTTTCGTTCGTCTAGCCTTCTTTCTCTCGATTCGTGGCGATGTCAACAGTTGCTCTGAAGGGACAATATGGGGGCCATTCAAATTCTGAGCCTGATGTAGACATTAGTGGTGTGGATTTGGATGCGCGTTTCGCAAATGGAGCTCACATACATCCCAAAGGTCGTTCAGTGACAGATGATCTGCATTCGTGGATAGATTGTTGTTGCTGTTCGGCGTAATACCCAAATCGTTGGACTGCGGGAATGAGTCCTCCAAAGCTGCTAGATCTAACAGGAAGGAGGACGGGCTTAATGGCGCTTGAAGCGTCATACAGAATGACCGAGGAGGACTAGATGGAGGACTATTTGGAGGAATGACACGAGGACATGGCCCACCCAGTTTTAATAAGGACACTCACTACTATGTTCGCTGGTTGGTAGAGAAGCAGGCTTCCATGCATATGCGCTGGCAGACTTGCGTACTTGCGTAGTTTCTTACTTGCGTGGTCGCCCCGTTGCCTCCTTTTTCTCTGCTATGATTGGCTATCGACCTCCAGCAGCGTGGCAGCGCCCCACCAACAGAGATGGCGCACCATCTGCAACCTTTCATTGCCATTCTGTACTGAGGGCACAGCCTTTTGAGCCAGTCTAGCATCGACGGAGTAAGGCGGTACTATTGGGCGTTGGAGCACTCTAGACGTATTTGCTCGCCAAGCCAAGAGAATTACGCGCACCGAAGGCGCAAGCAAGCCATTTCGCAGACATATCAGATCGAGGTAATCTAGAGGGTGGTCTCGCCATAGGTCATATTGGATCGGGCCTTGAGAAATGTCGCGCCCCGTAGACATTAATGGCACAGCCGATAAAAGCGGATGTGCCTTCGTGGCAACCTATCTAGCGTTAGTTCCTGCCTCAGGTGTTAAGTCTGTTGGCAAGTGATCGCATGCGATAGAGGTTCCGGATGTAAATGCATTCGGACATTTATATGTAGGTAACCCACAACCCAGTCAAGATAGCAGGGGTACTGGAAAGGAGGGAGGATTGGAGAAGCACTGTGTTGACTTCAATTTGGGTTTCTGAAAAGCGCTGGTACACGACATGTTTAAAAGAAGGCGTAGGTATTCTTAGAGTGCGCGGGAGAAAAGTCTAAGATCAATCTCTGAGAAACAAACCTCTGATACTCCCAGCCCGAAGCCCTGTTGTTGTCCTAGGCCCTTGTGAGAAGCGCATTCAATCTCCCCTGGCCATCAATACATGCTAGAGCATCAATCCTAATACACGGAGAGCGAAGCCTCCAGCGAGCGAACCAAAGGTCACCATGGTCCCACCCACGATTGCAGGCGTAAGTGACCCTGGACAAAACGCATCGCCAGCAACCTTCAGAAAATTAACCAAGAACATCCATCGCCCTACAAAAACAGTGAAAGACAGCCCCACCCATATCCAATATAGGAAATAACGGGCTGTAAGGGCCAACCAGTGCGCCCCTTCGCCGAACGTGCGCCTGAAGAACCTCAACGGAGGGAACACACGGCTTTTATCCCTTACAAACACCTTCCAACCCACCTCCCAGATCGCCAAAAAGGGCACCAAGAAGAAGAATAGGAAGAATGCTACCCAAGCGACCTATATCTAAAATGATAACTTGGTGAGCGCAAACTGCCTGAGGCAAAAGGCTAGCATGATGAGGGCATTCATGCCAAATCCGGTAACGATATATAGTCCGCCGAAGATGAAACCTGGCAGCGTCGCCAAGTAGGCGCCGAAGTATATCAACGCCAATTCTGCAGGCCTATCCTCAGTGGGAATCGATCTGGGCACTTCGTAACCACTGAATGCCGTCCTATACGTACTGGGATCCTGGTAGAGCGCGAAACTGACCGCACTGACCAGCGTGTCAACCAACAAAACCTGACTGCCAAAGCCTTTGCCGAGCCACACGCCACTGACCAGTGCAATAATCGATGCCGCTTTCGGCGTCATCAAGAAGATGCCCAAAGATGTCATTATGGAGGTCAACAAAGAACTCTCCATCGAAGATTTTGATAGGGCGTAGGCACTCAGAATCGGAGAGCCAAAGTATACAATGAGCGCGCGGCAGAACGATACCCAGGAGAAATACTTGTCCGACTCTTTCTTTCGCTTCGCCCACCATACTTCGGCGCAGACGAACGCGATTTCGAGGAGGATATTGAGGGCCGTGGATCCAATGAGCGCGTTGAGTCGCGGACACGAATCGCCTCCGCCGTAAATGAATACGCCGGCGGGTAGCCAGCGTAGTTTGCTGATCGTGCTGGTGACGCAAGCTGGGACATCGGCGGGGTCGCGTTGGGCAGTGCAGCGAAGGTATTGGATGGGACTATACACAACCTGTTAGCGGATAACAAGCGTGCAGAACAAGCGGAGCGTACGTCTTCTCGATAGCCCAGACGCTTCTCCCAGCAGCCTCTGGGCCGTCCGTGTTATCATTGTAGGGTTGGATATATCCTGGCTGTTGCTTTGCCTCGTCCTCGAAGAAAACTCTTGTTGCTTTTTCAAATATCTACGCGGATCAGTCAGGTGCGTGTCCACGCTCGATCGCCAGCATTGTCACATATGGAGGAGTAGATCAACTCACAGGCATGAAATCGGGATACCTGCACGTCCCAGCGGTGACAGGCACCACCGGCTGAACAGCGCTTGTGTACTTATGCTGATCAGAAACCCCGTAAGTTATGTGGAAGGCATTGAGACCAATTGAAGGTTCGCTAGCATTAAAACAGGCGAACTTTTCCAAGTATCTGTGGCACATGTGTGAGTACATGTCGGTCGCAGCTACCGAGGACAACGTACATATTTTCGGTACAATTTGTGAACGTCGTGGCGAGCTTGAGTCGTTCCTTGGGTGGTAGCGGGTCTTGCGGACATGTTTGCAGGTACTTGACATAGGCATGGCAGGCTGGTTCGATGCTCTAGAACGCGTCAGCGGATCATTGTCGACCTTCAGGTAACAGCTACGTACTTTAAAGAGTGCCGCAGTGTTCTCTTTCGTACATGATGGGCCATAAGGTGTCGCGGTGGGATATGTTGATGTCGTGTTCGTATGCGTGCTGTTCTTCGTTGCGGTTGCGTTGACTCGTCTCACGTCTCCGTACCAAGCACCATGCGGAGGTGCAGATGAACCAGTTGATGCTGCGAGCGATGTCACGAAAGAGCCATATAGGCACAGCACCGACAAAGACTGCCAAACGGCAGGATTAGAGTACATCGCAGTTACAACACCAAGGCATGACTCCAGACCGGCCCATCATATATGAGCACCTACTCTAAGGTTTCTTGGCGCTCCCGTTGTGAAGGAACATTTATCGCGTGCAAGCCACAGCATGATTCTCCCGAGCTCTTGATGATCTTGGCATTGTGAGGCTGTCGTGAGGCATTACGGTTCGGCGCCACCATCTGGCAGCATCAGTCTCTCAAGCCAGAGATTCTGCTGTCGTATATGTTCAAAGGAGTTATTGGTCTTGTTGTGCGCCTCACAAGCAGTTATCCTGGCGGAAATCGCGCCTTTTAGCCTGGTCCAAGTTTTGGGTGCATCTGGGTGAATGCTAACGATGTAGCGCATCGTCATTGGATTTGACTAGGCTTCTATAACCTTCTCCGCTGGAGCCATCAAGATTCTGCATCGAGAAGTGCATCGCTTACTCCTACGCAAACGGGTAGTCGGTTGGAGGCGAACCCCTTAGATACGCGAGCTGAACGGCGTTTCCAGAACGCCCTGCCGCTCGAACAACGGCCAAATCGTAAGAGTTGTTATCGGGGATTTTCAAGGATTCGACGCGGAATTAACTGAAAAGCTGCGAGAAGCCAATTTAGTCAGGAGTAGTAATGTAGTAACAGTTGAACAGATATAGTGGTGAACTCATCTGACCATGTGTACACCTTTCGAGTCTACGCTTATGATTCCCTGAGCGTCTCGAGCGATTCGTTAGCGTATGTGCTGTGCATCACCCCAACTCTTGAAAAAGCGGATTATAGAGTAGAGAAGAAAGAAATTGCTCCCATTAACGACCGTGGTCCTAAAGGCGGCGGAAGCCAGCCTATGTCAGAGCTATGAAGACGTGTTGAGGGCAGGAGCAGCAGCAACAGTCGTTCTAGACCCTCTAGATACTACCTTAAGATCAGTATCTTGTGGACCTTCCATTCCTCCAAGGATGATGAGCCTGAAGATTGCCGAGAAGTGTGTTCTGGTCAGTGTGAGAGCAATGATGAAACGCGTCGCGCCCGGACAGAAACGCTAAGAAATGAGGGTAGTGGACTGTCCCTCACTTTACAACGATGATGCAGGTCATACGACCATTGGCTGGACCTCGGCCGACCATTGAATGAAGTGATGCGTTAGCGATGGTCGGCCGAGGTAAATCCGATGGTCGCATGCCATGCCACCACACTTTACGACCCCCAACCAACAGTTTATCTACCACTCCCGAGGCGACGGGTGTTCCGCATCTGTGTTGCCTTCGGCTTGGAGTTCTATCAGAAAATTGTTTGTCTACACGGATTCGAATCGCTAGCAGCAAGGTCGAGGCCCTCGACCATTCATGTCCATTCAAAATCAGATCAAGACGACATGAAGCAGAAGCAGAAGCTCTTGCGATCCAAGAGAAGCGGGTATACATAGGTTTGACTTTGTCCTACATGAAAGCTGCCGCGCTTGCTGGCTAGAAGCAAAAGAAGAAAACAATAGCCGCATTCATCCCCTCCCCCAATGCTCCAAATCGAGCCAAACCAACAAATATTAAACATTACTACAGAAATACAACACAATCTCTCGGAATCTGTGCTTCGATCCAGCGAATCTTCGAACACCACGAGCGCCAACTAGCATAACAACATCCCATTTTATCAAATCATTCGCATCAGAATAGCACCAGCGCGCCGAAGAGTTGTCGCAAACGTGTCCTGATATGTTGGCACCCACTTGCGGCCAGCGTGCAGGACAGAAGAGCGCGAGAAGTGGGAAGTCGTCCAATACATTCAACATGCGCGGCCATGAGAAAAACGCCGGCTGCCTCACTGAAGCCCCTGGGCCTGGATAGCCGTACTGTAGATACTAGGGAGTTGACGTACGAAAGCCCGACGAACAGGTTTTGGAGGTGAAATACTGGACCTGCTGAGAAGAACCCGAGGAACAAGGTCTTGCGATTTTCGGAGATTGAACTTCAGGAGGCCCAAGGACTTCGCCTGGCAGTAGCCGTCATAACACTGATATATTACGTATACCACCAAAAAAGCGATGTTGGTGATCACTCCAGTCCGAGTCATTGGAGCGCCGCTGGCGAAGACGATCCAGAGGCAATAAAGTGTTGCAGGAACCCTGACGAGGGTCAGGGCCAAAACATTGAGGTACGTGACGGTCTTGGCGAAGAACGAGTTCTTCAATGTCAGGCTATGGATCCTCAGCATCGCTCTCAATGTTGCGGGACACTCGACCATTAGTGCCCCGTAGAGCACGAAAAGCTGGCATCGTGGTGCCTGGACCCGTTCGATAACGACATAGGCGATGAGGGACAGGTGGTGGTGAACGATGAGATCGGGGGAGAAGATATACTTGGGTAGCCCCGCGACTCCAAGAACGAGGCGGGATTCCACGCAGAATTTCTCGAGAGGAGAGGGCTCCAGTTGCTTGTCGAACAGTCGGTTTCCAGCGTCGCTCTTCCACGCAGCGGCAGCGCAGACTGGCCCGGACAACAGTCCCGTAAAAATCGTACTGATAAGACTGGCGAAGTAGACGTCTAGCAGGAGCGTTCGGTCGGAGGCGAGATTTGCGAAGAATTTGGGCCACTTTCTCGCAACGATTTTCTGTAAACCGGAATTGACGCCTTGATAGAAAAGGAGACCGGTCGAGAATACCCGTATGGAGGCAAGAGCTGTGTGATTGGATGCAGCCATGATGAAGAGCTGGTGAAGATGTCGGGCTACGAACGAAGCTAGATTCGATGCGTGGTGAAACAATATACTTGTGTGAGGTCTGCCTGTGGGAATAATCTTGTTTCGAGGATTGTGGTAGCGATGGTCGAGCATTCCGGAGTGCAAGAGCTATGTCATAGGTACCAGAAACTGGTGGTTGGAAAATTTGCAGGATCGCTTCGAACCTCTATCAACACCTCCATTCTTCAGTGAACTTACATCGCAAATACTAGGTCTAATCGCAAGTAGTTCTTGCAAAAACAGGGAAACGGGCAGACACACTCATCCTGCTATCAAGTCGTTCACCAAGAGCACTATGTCATGGGTACCGGGGCTCATCGAGGGGCCTGTAGGGACATTTTGATAGAGGACCTTTGTCAGCACTTTCTAAAACAAGCAGCTGCGAATTGGTATAGTCCCCGTTACAGGCAATTAAGTCCAATCGCCTGTTAGCTCTGGCAAAGGGTAGAAATTGCGGCTCTCAATCACGTCGCAATCGGCACAACGAGCCAATGGTAACGTTATCTCAGAATACCTGGAGCAGAACACAGCGGATTGTGCAAGGTGTTGTCGCGGGAGTGTGGCGCGCTGGTCGAGCGATAAGCTAAGGTATGGGGGATGGTATCACCAACGCGGCATCGGGAGCAATTTTCACGGAAAGATGCAGGCTCTCGCGATCGCCATTGTTTCCTCGATCCCCCGGATCTGAAAGCCGGTACCGAAGGAGCATCAATCACCATTCTGTGCCGACCAAACAATGGTTCCCAGGGTCCTCCCTCTGTTCCATCATCATGCATCTTCAACGGCCATCGTCATCGTGCATCTTCAACGGTTATGATCGTTGTGTGTTCACTCACAATGGGTACATACGTATGCACAACCCCGTCGAACAGCGCACTGCACCGATACAAAGTTGAACTCATCACTTCACTCGTGTTACGACATAATGGACAATGCTAAGCTCGAGAAAGGGGTTCCAGCGTGCGATGATGGTAGCACTCTAGCCGACGAGAAGCACGACCTACGGAAAGCGTGGTTCACCAAATCAAAAATCCTAAGTATCTACGCCTCTATATGTTTTATTACCTTCCTCGAGAGCGTAGACGCGACCTCCATCGCAGTCTCTCTGCCAGTAGGCCCCAAATTCCATCACTCCCACTTCTCGCTTGAATCCAGCGCTGACAGCGAATGCAGAGCATCATAGCCGATCTATCCGCCAGCTCAATAGCCATCTTTCCTCTCGGCACCAACTTCCTCACAGCTAGCACCGTCTTTCAGCCCATCTTCGCCGAGGCCTCGCACATCTGTGGTCGGAAACCCTCGTTTTTGGCGGCTCTGGCCCTGCTTGTAACAGGGGCTGTAGTGGCCGCGAATGCTCAGTCGGCTGTGCAACTTATCCTCAGCCGCACCGTGCAGGGAGTTGGCGCAGCTGGACCGTTGGCCCTGTCTCCTATGGTTATTACTAACTTGGTTCTCTTGCGGGAAAGGCCGAACTTGATGGCGGGGTTGCAAGCCATGAATGCTGTGGATAGTATCACGGGGCCTATCCTCGAAGATGCACTGATTCGGGGTACATCATGGGTGACCTTTTGTCGAGTTGCAGGTTGTAGCTTAAGGTAGACTGACCAGCGCAGCGATGGATCTTCTGGATCAACCTACCAATCGGCATCTCTCTCACGTTCCTCGTCTCTAAGACTTTGACCTACGACAAACCCGAGGGTGCTTTCCTTAGCAACTTCCGGAAGGGCGACTGGACGGACGCGGCTTTTTCCTTCACTTCTGCGCTGGGGCAGCGTCCTATACCTTTGGCGCTCATTGGCGTGTATTCTGCCCTCGACACTTTGTGACCTCCTCCGAGCCCTTCTTGCGTGGCACCAACACTGCTACACTAAGCGTCCCCTCTTCCGCCCGAGCGTCTTTTCCCGAGTTCCAAGCTGTGCAGATCAGATCCGCGGCTTCATCCACGGCATCTCATTCTAGCTTCTAGTATGGAGAGAAGATCCGAGGTACCCCTGCCGACTCATCAACCGAGCAGTCAAAGTTATGACCCCGTGGCTGTATACAGTCCTGGTTTCTGGCGCGAGTAGGTCATTTCAAGCCCATATAATGTATAATTTTCGAGCTTTTCATCACGTATGTGTGCGAGTAAAGTCATACTGAGTCGAGTATGGGGCATTTAATGCATAGTAATCGAGCCCTGTTTCACATGTGCACACAGGCCTCCCTTTCTCAACCGCTTCACTCCAGTATTGATATCAATTTATTCACGAGAAACCAAACGTGCCAACGCAGCCCACCCCAACGTCTACTTCCAAACACTCGAACTCACAGCCCCCTTCCTCTTCCCCTCCTGATACGTCTGACTCAGCCCATTATACATCTCCTTAACCATCTTCACCTCTTCCACCAGCCTCTCCCTCTCCCCCTCATCCTCGACATCCCCGATAACATCAGCCAATGACCTCGCCGTGAAGAATTTGTTCCTCCGATTGTACAAAGCCCGTCCTCTAACCTGCTCTTCGCTCTCCCCCTCTGCCCTGACTTTAAACACACTCTCCAAGATATCAATATCATAAGGAATGGAGAACATATCCCTGCTATCTTCGTACGTGAAGAGGTAGTAAAACTCCGTGAAGCCAGACCACGTTATGCCGCTGAGGCAGAGGGAGCATGGCTCGTGCGTGGCGAAGAAAATGCACTCAGAGCGCGGATTCGGCCGCGTCGCTGGGTCCGGAAAATTGACGGTGAAGAATTGCTGTATGCAGTTTATTTCGCCGTGTAGGAGCGGGGAGAGGCGCTCGTTGTTTGTAGCAACTGTTAGGGGTCCGAGGGTGGAGCGGGAGAGGATTGCTGCACCG
Organism: Pseudomonodictys pantanalensis; assembly: GCA_019022785.1. Classification (NCBI taxonomy): domain Eukaryota; kingdom Fungi; phylum Ascomycota; class Dothideomycetes; order Pleosporales; family Parabambusicolaceae; genus Pseudomonodictys; species Pseudomonodictys pantanalensis. The sequence goes on from JAFHBV010000139.1 coordinate 58,027, forward strand.
AAGAGTTTGGAGCCGGAGGAGACGCCGGCGGTGGTTAGGGGGATGATGCGGTCTTTGACTGTGGAGAGGATGGAGGTCACGAGCGCAGAGGGGGAGTGCGTGCTGGAGGGGGCGGAGGTCGACATGTTGATTGTGAGGGATTGAAGCTGTGGTTGGAGATCGATTAATGGGAGGAGGAAATTGGATATCTTAGAGATTGGGGTGGAAAATATAAGATCGATGAAGGGCGGTTTGATAAGAATGGAATCTTCGTTCCGGCCTCGGAGGTGGCCGGTGATGGGATATGCGGAGACCTCCGATAGTATGTTAACGCTTTCAAAAATCCGATAGAACGCATGCTCACTGCTATGCGAAATGTAGTCCACGCGCGTACGGTGCTAGTGGCTTTCGGTCGTTGGACTTCCAGTGGATCGTTGATGTGGCCCGCCTTGTCATAGCCACTAGTTACACCCGCTATTGCTCGGAACAAGCCGAAGGTCCTAAATCGGAAAGAGATGTGAGAGAATACATAGGTATGTGCTCCGTTGATACTCCATACGCCCTGCAGAGTGTTCCCGAATTCCATCTAGGCATGCTGCAAGCAAATCCTGATTACCGTACATCCAAACTATCGAATAACATGTTCTGATGAGCCCAAGGCAGAAGAAAAACCTCCCCAGGTCCAGAATGTCCGGTCCAACACGTCTCGTGGCACATCTATCGCTTGGTTCGCTCAATGGCCTCCAGTAGTCGGCAGCTACAGTATCGTTAGCTTGACGCTCTTTGCCAGGGAAAATAGGACGACATACCCCAAGGTAGACCTTGAACGAGTCGTAGATGAGCCACTGGAACGCCGTCAAAGTCCCGATCATGAAGATACGGACTGGTAGTCCATTCCATAGCCCAGCGAAGCCAATCTTGCTGTATATTCTCGTCATGGCCTGGCCGGCGCCTTCTCCAGCCTTGCGGTCGCTGTTGAGCTTGGAGACCATGACATCTGTCGCACTTGTCAGTTCCTCATCATGCCTGTCTTTTCCTTCATCCTTGCCACAGGATGTGGCTTTACTACGTACCAGCTGGATGGCTAACAACAGCACAACCCACACCCGCGATATATCCACCCAGGAACGACACGCCCGTCTGCTGAAGACTGTTGTACGATTCCTTCGGCTTGCCCAGTGTCTTGTATATCTGTTCGACTGCCTTCTCAAAGGTCGCGAATTTGACCATGGTGTAGGGGATCTGGCGACCCCAGAGCGGATAGAGACCTTTGTAGAGACCGGCGACGCCTTCTTCGGCTACGACTTTCGACCAGCCCTCGCGGAGGGAGCGTGCGAAGGGTGGGAGTGTCCTATTTCCTTGTCAGCACCCTTTTCACCTTGTTCCCTTCTTCCATCCATCCATCCACACAACAGATTGGGAACGTACGTTTGCATCCGCACCTTGATAGCCTCCAAAGGACAAAGCGCTATATCTGCCAGAAACTCCGCGCTCGCCGACGCCGCCAAATATACCAATGTCTTGTTGGCGTTGGGAGCCACTTTATCACCGTACAGGTACTTGAAGACCTCGTAGAAGCCGTATTTGCCCGCGCCCTGCAACGAGTAGCCGACGAAGGTGGGTGTCCAGCCGAAGAAGACGCCGCGGAGGCCTTCCGAGCGGTAGATCATCTTCCATGCTTGCGTATTCGACTTGTACAGCTTATCATCAACTTGGCGGCGGCATTTTACCTGGTGTTGGTAAGTAGGGGTGTTCTGGAGAGGATTGAGATGGGTAGAGTGGGTAGGTTCCATTTTGGAGCTCTAGGTGTATGCGGTTCTGCCGCCGTGTGTAGGATCGGTTAGATGAAAGCACTTACAAGGTCTAAGGGCGTGACCATCGTATGCGTCGGACCACAAGCTGTGATAGCTGTTAGTGACCGCGCCATACAGCTTTCCATGCTTTAATGACACTTGCCTATCACTCCGCCTAACGTGCAGGCCCCAAAATACGTGCCCGAGAAGAGCTCGATCTTGCGCTGCGCCTTGCGCTCCCCAAATCCGCTCGTGCTAGCCATCTTGTCGGTTCCTTGCACTCCTCTCCTCTCCTCTCAATGGTTACCGAATCACTTGGATGTCGCGTGGTCGCTCAAGCAGCTCGCTACCGAATCCGGATCCAGCCGCAAAACAAAGGAATCACGTCCCAGGGATTAATTGGACTCAATTGCAAACACAGCGAGGAAAGAAGGTAGGAGAAGCGAAATCAAGGCTGCAAAAGTATTTATTCTAGCCGCGGCCCGCAGCCATGTCGCCCGCGCGTTCTTGCTCGGTTTTGTCTCCCGCACCGTCCCGGCGTCGTAATGACGTAGACTCGCTTAGCGCACCGTTTCGAGCACTAGCGTTGCTTACTACTGAAACTTAGCTTGCTTGTCATCCGGATAAGACGGGGGTCTGGGGAATTGCTTGCTACGGGGAACGGTGCGTATAAATGCTCGAACCGGTCTGGGTGGTATTGAGTGGATAGATCCCGGTCACAGTTTGGACATGCTGCATGTCAGCAACTATTCGATAGATAAAAGCCTCTGCAGCCCCGCTCTACACCCAGTACTAGCCTTACCCGCCCGAGGCGTTCTCGTCCTCGGATTCCTCCCATTTGGCCTGTATTGACTTGTTGCTGAGCTTCTTAGTGGCCGCTATGCCACCTGATGTAAGGTACAGGAAGGTTGGATCCTTGTAGTTGTCGAGGTGGGTGAAGAAGCTGTTGAACCTGACAAAGATTAGCAAGTGGCTAGGAGGTTGACACGAATGTGTACACTCACTGGTTGCCTTGCGCTTCCTCCCGGAAAATGCGTTGGTAGATTTCCCTCTCTTTGAACTCTTCGATCTCCTTGTCATATTTGGAGAAGTCAATCTTCTCTCTTCCATGCTGCTTGGCCTGCTTGTCATTGTACGAGTCGAAGACTGGCCTCTCGAGGAGCAGGCCAAGCCCAGGAGCTTTAGGAATACTCATGACCACGTTTTCGAAAGACTTCTTCATGATATCCGGATTCGTGCCGCAGCGAACGGTGAGGGCAGCCATGCCCACCATCTTTCTGATTTGATGCATCATGAAGCTCTGACCATGCACTTTGAGCGACAGCCATTCGGTATCGTTGATGATGATCGGCTTCTCCTGGACCTTGAAAGACTTGATGAAACGCTGGGCGGAGCGGTCGGTGAACTTCTTCTGGATGGTGTAATTGTGGTACTTGTGGGTTCCCACGTATTGCTGGAACGCAGCTTGGACTCGTGCTAGACGTTCGGGAGAGATGCGGTATGCCTTCTTCGCATCTAGGTAAGCCTTCTTCAGTTCCTTCACAGCTGCCTCTAATGCACGTTTTTGGACGAGAGCTTCCGGGGGTGATGCGGTATCGGCTGTTGAATCTTCCATGGCGGTATCCCCATTCTGCTCCTGGACCTTCTCGACTGCAATTCCTACTTCCTGGTCGATAGTCTTGGTAGGTTGCTCATCAGCAGCGCCAGCAGTTTCCGCTAGTGCTTCTCCACCTGCGGGAGCCTTAGGAGCAGTTGCGCTCAAGTCAGCGGCCGAGTCCAACATCGCGTTGTCTTCCGGAACGTTGGTGGCCTCCACATTGTAGAGTGCTTCTTCGACGAGGGGTCGTATCGAGTCGTCCAGCTTCTCCAGTATCGGTTTAATGTGCTTCTCCTCCACTTCTGGCCAGAAATCCGCGACTTCCGCTTGCCGCCCTCGATAATTCTCCAAGTCGCCCTCTTGTTCCGCAAATTCTTCCAGTTTCTTCGCCATATAGCTTGAGGGATGCGGTGGGAGGAAGCAGTGTGTGGGGATGAGATATTGGTACCATCGCGAATCACAGGCCTGGTAGCAGCTAAAAGATCCAGTTGTTCGTTGTATACCCCATACCCTGATCTGCTCTGAAAGATTGCTGTTGATCTTCTCCACAATGTCGTCATCTTCGATGATCAGCTTCAGCGAGATAACATTGCCCGCAGCATGTACGCCCTTGTCGGTCCTGGCGCATCGCACGAGCGAGGACTTCTTTGGGTCATCCGCGTTCGCCTTGGATATAGCACCGGCTTTCACAAAGGCATTGAAGAGATCCCCTTCAATGGTTTTCTGCTTGTTGTCGATCTGCATCCCCTTGTAGCCAGTGCCAGAGTACCCGAGCATGACGGCAACCTTGCGCTTGGGCCGTCGCTCCTCAGCTTCGACTTCGTCGGCGGGGAACGCAGCAGGTAGAACGGAGCCCTCGTTTTCGCCTTTCTCTTCTTTCTGCTTATTCTTCGCCTGCTGTTCTTCGTTGCGGCCTCGTCTGTCTAATTGCTCGCGGCTGCTTAGTTAGAGAAAGGCAACAGACGGACTGGGGCTGGCCTACAAGTGTTCCTTACGCCCCATATTTCTCTTCTTATGCGGATGGCTTCCATGCTGTAACGGCTTGCCGCCCCGGCCCCGGCCTCTTCTCTGATCGCGGTCGTCTCGTTTCCGCTTCTTATCGTCATTCGGCGAGTCGTCGCGCGGGCCAGTGTTGGAAGCCATTTGCACGGAAGGTTTCTCGGAAGCTTGCTCCATAATGCCAAGCAAGCGGGCATCGGTGGGAAGCGCGCAGCAATCGTTTGGGGAGGTTCTGCGGCGGGGTGGGCGGAGGTGAATTTTGTCCAGCGGCCCTGCAGGCTACAGGGTTTTGGCGCGACAGGGGTCCTCTCACCGCCCGACCCACCGCCTTAGCTTCTTTGTCCGCGGTGCCGCAGAGCCTCAACCTGCTCACCTCCGTCCATCACGCCTCCGAGAAGCGCTCTCTCGCAACCCCTCCGGAGCTCATAGGCGCGCATCCTCGGTGCCCACCATGGATCCGCTCCAGCTGGCCAAGACGTTTGTGAAGACGGTGGTCCGCATGTTCTACGAGACGGAGCACATCGTAGTAATCGATGCCCTCGTCTTCCACGGAGCGTACGTCTAGGCTTCCGTGCTTCGCTGCAGCATCCGGCTAACAGTCTGCAGGCTTGCGCTGAACGATTTGGTCATAATCCTCGATGCGGGAAAGAACTCGAAAGGCGTGGGGAAGCTCTGCGGCAAGCTGAAGGAGGGCGGCCTGATCTCCGTGTACGTCTACCTTGCGACCAATTTGCGATGTAGCGCTGACAGGCATAGATATTCCCGACAAGAGCTCCGCGATGGTGCCATGAAAGCCATCAACCGCGAATACTATTACATCGACTACCGCCGGGCCATCGATGCGGCCAAATACAAGATTCACAAGATCGACGAGCGCATAAAGAGGGACGCAAAACCCACGACGGAGAAGCCGGAGTTCTTCTGCAAGCAGTGCAAGGCGCAATGGGTCACCATAGATGTGGTTGATCTCGTGGACTTGTGCGCATCACTTTTGTTTGAAGCGTAGACAATGGCTGACCTCGGATGACAGTGAAATGCTAGACAGCGGTTTCCTATGCAAAAACTGCAGATATCCCCTCACATCCATCGTAAACGACGACGCACCCGAGATCGACAACGACGACACACCCGCCAAGTTCAACAAGCTGTTCGGACCGCTGCTCAAGCTCATGCAGCAAATCGACGACGTGACAATCCCGGCAGTCGAAGGGAAAGACGCTTTGGAGAATGCAGTCGAGCTACCCAGAGACAAAGAGGTGAATCCCGGCGCAAAGCACGAAGCCGTTCCCTTGACCACGGTGCGACCGACGGCCGTAAAGGGAACCAACAACACAATAGAAAAAATCGAAGTCAAGATTGCGACCGACTCAGAATACAACGAGGCTGCCCGCGCGGCCGAGAAGGCGCGCCAAGAGAAGATTGCGCAGCAGAATCTTCTACCAGAGTGGCACACGAAGTCGACCGTTTCGAACCAGGCATTCGATGGCAATGCCACGGCGACAAAGACTACGACAAATGGTGTGGATACAGTGGCGATCAAGACAGAAGCGAACGGTGATCAGAAAGATAAAGGCCAGGATCTGGACGATGTCTTTGCGGCCCTGGAGGCGGAACGACGGAAGAAAGAGGAAGAAGAAGAGGACGATGATGAGGATGACGAGGACGAAGATGACTTCGAAGACGTTGCTATGGGCACACCGAATGGTTTGCCAGATGCAAAGCGGGTCAAGCTTGAGTCCTCGGCGGCGCCAACGCCTACGAATGTGGGGACACCAGCCATATCGACTGGAGACGGCGGTGACGAGAGTGACGAGGATGAGTTCGTTGATGTTTGATTTGCATAGCGCTGGCGTTTTGGGAGGCGTTCTATACCTTGCTTTTATTCCGTCAAGCTTTAGACTTGACGTTTGGATTCGCATGAATGGGGGGCCGTGATGGGGAGAAAATCTAGCCTGCAACTGGAGGTTCTGATGGGCAACACGAAAAAGACCACGATATGCAAAAGCCTTCTGTATTGAGAGATAGATGACCAAAATGTACAACACGTCAATTCCAAGTCTGAACCGAAGACTATATGTCTGTAATTCTCGTCTGCCTCCAGGATCGCCCAGCCCCACCATACCAGCCGCAGAACTTTTAGCGAGCAGCGACATCCCACTTCGATCCCCGCCAACATAGCTGGGCACAACCCACCCGCCGTCGCTGCCGCCTATCCCGCGACACTATACGCCTGCTTTCACCGATGGATTGGAGATAAGAGAAGGGACAATCATGGCCGCCTCTATCAAATCCCTCTCGTCACTCCTCGCGCAGACATCTCTCGACGACCACGACGAGGTTTTGAGCGCCGCGAATGCAGCCATCAAGAAGAATAAATCGGACACGGATGCCCACCACGTGAGAGCCGTTGCTCTACTATACCTCGACCGCTTTGAGGATGCGCTGAAATCATTCGAGGACGTCAACGGTCTACAAGACAAGGCGCGGTTCGAATATGCATACGCGCTGTACAAGACGGGCAACGCGGCCAAGGCAGTGGAGGTCGTAGATGCCAGTAGCAGAAGCTCGGATCGCGGGATGAAGCATCTGCTTGGACAGGCTGTAGGTGGAGCATGTCATGTCAGTCTGCGGAGAGGCTAATGGAGAACAGGCCTACCGCTCCGAAGACTTCGCACAAGCCTCACGCGTATACCGAGACCTGGCGAAGTGCCCCAGCGATGAGGAATACGACATACGCATCAATTCAGGTGCAGTCGATGCACAGCTCGAGTGGAACGGGCAGGGTGAGCTGGCGCAGAAGAAGAAGCCCGGACGGGAAGACCTCGAGTTCTTCGAGACGGCATACAACGCGGCCTGTGGGAGCATAGCGCGCGGCGAATATGCCCAGGGCGAAGTCTGTCTCAAGAGGGCGAGGAGCCTGTGTGAGGCATCGCAGGACCTGACAGAGGCGGAGAAGAAGGCTGAGATCTTGCCTATCACCGTGCAGCAGGTGTACGTTTTGACGCAGATGGGACGGATAGATGAGGCGGAACAGCTGGCTTCCACTATTCCGTTCACAGAGTGGGTTTCTTGGGAAATGTGAAGGTGATCATCGCTGATTGGGAACAGGATCAAGGAGTTATCAACGCGGTACATTGCCCAGGTCAACAGCATCGCGGCCTCAAAGGACCCCTCCAATCCTTACCTATCGCATCGCCTCTTCCACTCGTCACCGAAGCCCTCCAAGACAGATCGGCATTTCTCCTTCCAATCCAACCTACTGCGACAAGACGAATACGTCGTCTCACTTCTATCACAGAAAGTCGCCGGCGTCGCATCATCCACCGAAAAGGTCATCTCCGCCGCGCCAACACCTTCACTGACACCAGCCGTCAACATGGCCGCAGTCCTCAACGCCGCAGCCCACGCGCGCAACACCACGACCGAAAAAGCCGCCCTCAAAGAGATCCTCCCCTTACTCGAGAAGCGCCCCAGCGACGTCGGCCTCCTCCTCACCATCACACACCTCTACATCCTAACCGGCAACCACGCAGCCGCCACCTCACTCCTCGAATTCTTCCTCAAGCGCCTCGAGCAATCCAGCTCCACCACCGCCCTGGACGCGCGCTTTGCCCCCGGCCTGATTGCCACCCTCGTCTCCCTCTACGCCCTCCAAGGCCGCCCCGGCGCATCGAAATCCGAGCTCGCAAAAGCAGCAGAATACTGGCGGAAACCGCACAAGTCCAAAACGGAAGCGCCCTCCAAGTCGCTCATGGTGGCTGCCGGCACAGCACTGCTAGATACGCATAATGCGGAGAATATGAAAGCCGCGGGCGAGATATTCCAGGGCCTGTACGAGCAAGACGACGCGGACCGCGCCGCAATCGCCGGCCTCGTAGCCGCTTACTCGATCCTCGATCCCGCCAGCCTCCCCCCAGACCTCCCCTCCTCCCTCCCTGAAGTAGCGCGTCTCATCTCCGACGTCGACGCCGCCGCGCTCGAAAACGCTGGTGTGCCGCTCGGAACACTGACGTCCGTTTCTGTGGCCGCAGGAGCCGGAAAACGCAGTGCGCAGGCCCGGCCAGTACCCTCGAGAGCGAGACGGTTACGTAAGGCGAGGATGCCGAAGGACTTTGATCCGAATAAGAAGATGGATCCGGAGCGCTGGTTGCCGATGCGCGATCGGAGCTATTATCGGCCAAAGGGGAGGAAGGGAAAGAAGAAGATGGAGGGGTTGACGCAGGGCGGTGTTGTGGCCGAGGAGAAGGCGCCGCAGCCGCAGGGGCAGCAGAAGAGTGGGGGTGGGAAGAAGAAGAAGGGGAGGAGATGAAGGGGTGGTCTGGGAATAGAAGGTGTGAGAGCTGTTGTAGTCAGACCATAGGAAGAACTCGAATTACACGCGAATTCTAGGGACATGGTCACCTAGTCAGAAAAGTGTTGCTGTGTGCTCTGGATTGTGGGACTGATGTAAACGTGGCATAGCACGTTACTGAAATGCTCATTAGGTCTCAAGTCTCCACATCACCTACATCACAAGCACCAAGCATCGTCCACACATGCTGAACATAAATTCATCAACGCATTCATTCCATTCCACGTCCCACAGCCGTGTAAATCATGAATCCCAAAGACCAGTCCAGACAAACGCCCATCTCAGCTTTTTCAGTTTTCTATCTCCCATGTCATATCGCCATGTACAGAATAGCAAGTAGTCCCATGAAGAGATATCCTAGCCTGGATCGGCAAGAAGTGACCGACCAACCGTGTTTCCATATCGCCCGCGCTATGCCAATAGACAAATTATGAAAGAATAGATATGTGGTCCGGGAAGGAGGTAGAAAGAGACCGTGAGAAAGGGAGCCGAGGCTGGTGGAAAGGTGCCCCAAGACCTCATCTATCCCGGAGTGTGAACGATCTGTCGAGGATGCCATCGCACCGTACCCATATACACGTCTAGCCACGCGAACGCCAAAAACGCCAAAGCAAAGCAACCGCTCAACCATAACATCAAGTCTCGACTGGCGCAACTGCTGAAATTCTGAAGCCGTCGTCATCGATGTCAATCGCTCGATCTCGCCCTGCAGCGGAATCAAACGTTAATAATCGCGCTCAGGCTCACATTTCCTGCAGATCGGGGCCATCATCCGACTCACTTCCATAGTCTGAGTGCTCGTAGGCTTCTGCGGATGTCGTCAGCACGCTACTCGAAGTCTTCCCAATCCGATGATAGGTCGAGCTCACCCCCTGTGGAGATTGGAGTACCCTCGTCCATGGGCCACCGCTGGACGCGACCTTCGACCTCGACTTGGTAGGCGTGAATGATGGCCGTATCGTTCTCGCCTTTGAGAGACTCCAGGGCGGCGTCCTCGCTGTTTTCCAGGAGGTAGAGGAGGTTGACCAGGAGACTGCAGGCCGTGATCATGGGCTGCATGTAGGCACGGGAGGTTGAATTGGAGTGTTCTTCGATGATCTTGTGAATCATGTCATTGGCGAGAACGCGTACAGACTTGTACTTGAACCGGAGAGTGTCCTCGGTGGCCATTTCATCATCCTTGTACTTTGAGAAGAGGTCTGTGAGGTAATTGGCCATGCCCCGGCGGACTGCCTCATCGTCGTAAATGAGCAGGGGGATCGCAAACTTCCTCGCCATCACGAGGCACGAGTCATAGAAGAAGTCCGGGCTCCGCTCCTCAAAAAGCGTCTCGTTTTCCGCGCCCAACAAGCCCTGGAAGAACTTGAGATGGACATCACCACCCGCCTCTCTAAGGCGGACTGCTGACTTAGTAACAGCCTCGATAATGTGGTCCACATACGTTGGCTCGGGTGAAGCTTCGCAATAAGGCAGTGCGGCTAGGACATACGGGTTCGAAAATGGAGGGGTGAGTTGGGCGACGCCTTCAAATACGGTCAAATAGAGCAGCTGCTGAATGCGGGGCTCTCGTGACTCGAGCATCCACTTGACGATTTCGCCTGGATAGAAAAGCTCAGTTTTCGCAGTATCGAAGACCTCGAGCATCTTGTCCAGAGCCGCGAATGCTCGGTTGTCTTCGTGCCAGAAATGCAAATAGTATTTCTCATCCCTAGCGAGAGGGAATTTGCCAAGGGTCCGATCGTACTTCTCGAGCCGGTCGCTTCGTCGAGCTTCTTGCAAAGTTGGGAGTCGCTGATCGATCTTGGACAGTAGGGTGTAAACGAGTTCAATCATCCGATTGTAGATGCGCTTCTTCTTTTCCACCAGGCGCCAGATATCGGGTTCACGGTGCCTGGCGGCAGGAATGGCGTGCATAGAGAAGATCCGCAGGCACCAGTCAAGGAAGCCCTCATTCAGTAGATGCGCGGTTTCGACGTACCCGAGGTTGCTGAGCTGGCAGAGCGTAAGGTAGAAATCGTCCCAGCCACGAGAGGTGATATAAGATTCCTCAGCAACAATTCGCAGGCGTGAAACGACATGTCGGAGTATGCCTTCAACAGGAGTGGCCCTCCCTGAATCCATGTCCGTATCAGCATTCTCGCAGCCGTATAGTGCCGGGTCTTTCTCACGCAAAGTCCGAAGGGTGTCGATCAGGAAAGCCCGCATGAGAGAGCGAACTTTTGCATGCGCGCATTGTATCAGTGTGTTGAGCAGAGCCCAGTCCGAGAGGGTGAGCCACCGTAATGCGATATGACAGCAAGTGCCACACGAGAAGACCGTCTTCCGCAGATGCAAAATCGTCTCTTCGAAATTCTCGGCGTTCCTAACGCGGAAAAGAGTCTGGCATAGATGCTCGAGTGCGATTTGAATGGCTTCAGTCTCTTGTCCGTGATCCTCTGTGCATGTGCCGTGATTAACGGATCGTAGGTTTGTAAGTAGCTGCCGCACGAACTTTGTGTGATTCGGATCGTAGAGACTATATTCTCGGATGATGTTCTCGTTGTCCGTGCGGATTTCCGAGTCTAGGCTGGCGGGTATCGGTACCTTGGCAGCTTCGCAGTTGAGGGAGCTGATGTATTCCATGCGATCTTTCTCGATGGCACCTTTGCGCTGGTAGAAGAGCATATACGCGCTGAACTGCTTTTGTTGTCGCGGAAATTGCTCATCGTACCATCCTCCAAATGCGTGGTACGGAATGGACCCTTGGTCAAAAGCATCAACGTCCCGGTCATTGAATTCCACCCAATGGGCCAGACTGGAAGGAGAGGGTCGCTCGCGGATGTACGAGTAGTAATGGCCATTTTCCGAAGTTCCTTGATGAACAAGGACCCCGACTAGCTCGAAGATGTCTTCCTCTCGCAGTTTGGAGGGATCGCTTAGATGGTCAACCTTGTAGTGGCTGACGTCGATGGTGGCGGGAAAATCGAAGTGGTCGTTGATCTTTGCCCTGCGTAGCTCGACAAGGTCGAAGTCGAAGCGCTTAAGGTGGAATATGAGATTATCCGGGACATCTTTCAAACAGGTCCTACCACAAGGTTAGTCATCTGCGCGTGGGGGATGGAAGGATGAACTTACCGCTTGACTGCATCCACGAGCTTCCCTCCACACTTTTCACACTTGTACTTGTTGTCGCCTTCCATGACATCACCTTCAACAAATGCCTGAAGGCTCTCCACGAGGCTTGCTTTGCCTTGGACGTCGCATTGAACGACAAAGAAGCTCTCCACCCGCTCGGACACATGCTCGCACTCTTTCGACTTGATCTGGTTCACAGTCTGGCCGCCGTAAAAGGTACGGAATAGCTGCTTAGTCTCTGGCGATAGCATCTGAGACTCCCACTGATCGAAAAGAAGGTTATAGAACTCATCAGCGTCCATTTGCACATTGATGTCGATCGGAACACCCTCTGGGACTTTCACACAAGCTGCAAAGTCCCGAGGATCCGCAGCTTTGCGGTAACTATTCTGCATCTGAGCGAAGAGCTTCTGTGTCTCGAACAGAAGGCGCTGGGACATCTGGGGATCGGCGATGTGTAGTCCAAGGATGAACTTCCTGAAATTGACGTTCATGAACAGTTGCGTGAGCAGAGAGTTCATGTAGCAAATGGCCCGCGGATTATACAAGCCCACGTAACCGGTAGGCGAACGGATCTCGTTGCTTCGATCGATCGAAAAGGTTCGGAGGGCCATAGTGTTATCGTCAAGCCGTAAGGTATTGGCAAGGGCGAGGAGTTCGCTATAAGTTCGTCGATCTTCGGCTAGAGCGATAACAAGATCGTACAGCTCTTTCCTCGTCTTGCTCTCTAGTACCGGAAGTGTGGCCTCTTCTGCGTCTTCGGTAAGGTCAACAATCCTCGGCGGGAAAAGAAACTTTTGCCATATCTTCCTGATCAACGGTTGTGCGTTCAAAGGCTTCTTGAACGATTTCAAGGAAGGTACACAGCTCAGCAAGAGCTTAGTGATACCCATGACGACAAAATCGGTTTCGTCACGTCCAACAAACTCCTGGTGTTTGTAGCCCAATAACAGTTCACTCCAGTCATTCAGATACGACCGCAGGGTGGCTTCGTCTCGACTGTTCTCGTCGTGTTTTCGGAAGACGAGCTCTGCGATCTCGAAAAGCTGTTCAGATTGGCTAGGGTACCGCACGGCATCGGGCACAACCGAGGAAAGTATCGTCCAAAAGCGATCCGCAATCTCCGTTCCGGTGAGTGGACAGACTTCAGGCAAGCCTCCCCCACACACAGAGGCGATGGCTTGCTTGATAAGGTCACGGATTGGCTTTCGAGTATCGATGAGCAGAAGCTGTTTGTGCAGAGTCGATATGTCGGGGTTTGTCGTAAATGCGGTCCAGACGCGACGGGAGTGCAAGGATGCTTCCAGCACCACCGCGTATGAATTGCAGACGATCGACGTGTAATCATATTTCGTTCCGAGCGCCGTGGTCAACATATGCAACAGACGATCAACAAGGCGAGACTCATCGGAGAAGTAGGTGGACGAGATTTCCTGGGGCGGCCGTTCTGCTGTACATTAGACATTGGATGCACATTTGAGAACTCAGGGGCATGGTCGTACCTTTCAAGAATTCCAAGAGAACGAGAGCAAGTACCCCTGCAAGATGCAACTCGCTATCACCAGACATTGTCTCACTTATCAAAGCAGGATTGATGAGTGCTCCACTGAGGTGACGAATGGAGTTGGCTAAGAACGTGAAGTCAATCGCGCCCTTTACGTGCATTAGTGAGGGAAAATTACAGGAAGTGATAGACTAACCCGTCGCAGCTGCTCCCGGAGCTTGATTTGGAGCGCGTAAGCATTGTACTTGGCCTGGTGAAGCTTGCCAGGAGGGAATAGATTGTCCGTAGCGAGATTTTCGGACAATACTGATGCGGCGATCCTCTCGTTGAAAGGAAAGTATATCAAGAAGTCGTACAACTAGAAACGTTAGTCCTGCAAACTGTAGTCCACTTCAGGTGGTACTTACTTCTGCACTGATACAGTCATCGGCATCCATGCACTCAAAGAGGTCATCGAAGCGGTCCAGGATAGCAGCTTCAAATTTCGAACAGCTGCCGCGTTGTTCGGTCGTCGGCAGGCTTGTCTCACCACCTGGAGCCTTCTGCACCAGAAGCAGGGCCGAGCCCAGGTCGAGATCAGTAATCTTCTGAGGGCCTTTGTCAGCAACATTCAGCCTTTGTCCTTTGAAGAAGAGGTTTATCTTGGAAATCCCAGTGGCATGACAGAGACGTCCGTATAGATCCAGCAGCGTGTTCTCGGATCCCATGAGGACTGACCGCTTTTCCGACCCCAAATCATACTTGATCTCAATTGCATCGCCGTAGGGAAGTTCGATGTCCAGCGGTTCCACTTTGGAGTCAGACCTCTGAGTTCGGTTGAACTCGGGCCTTGTGCGAATGGCGCCGAGCAACAACTTTACGAACAGGAGTGTCCGGCCAAAGCGACGCTCATTGTCTAGCTTCGCCGAGTCTGTCAAGGTGACATCCATTTGATCACTCTCGCCCGATGCGCTGGTTGCCTGATCCCGAAGGGCTTTGTATGTCGACAACAGCTCCTGTACGCACTGATCCACAAGAGCGATGTGTGCCGCTTCCACATCTTCTATGGATACACCACAGTCTGCATCGACTTCCAGGTACCGGCTCGCAAGCAGTTTTGCGGCGCGATCGGCTACAGTAGATTCTGGCGGAGCCGTAAGGACCATTGCCCACAAAAGATTAGCACCACGGATTTGCAGGAGCTCCTTTTCTCCGCTGGGTGTAGTGACTAATTTGCGCGTCGTCGGAAACCTGTAGGCAGAGACAAACTCATAGAGGGCTGGTGTGTAGTATTTGGGATTCAGCTTTGGAACACAGACAGCGATCAGCTGCCTGCAAAAGTCATTGTCGGGTCTGCTCTTAACGGCCTCGGAGAACTTGTGCCAAGCTAGGTCTCGTAGCTGGTTCGAATGAGCATATTGGCCAATGAGATGATCCCACAGATCCTGGTAAAGGTCCGCGGGTATGGCTCCGGTAGTCTTTACGATCAAGAACCCAAGGAGGTCAAGCCGATACTGAAGGGCAACAGCTTGGGCATTTCCGAAGCTCATTTCAGTTTCTTCCTTGACAAAGGCACACATCTCTTCGAGAATCTGGCGGCTAATGTCCGGATTCTGTTCGAAGAAAGTCGCGTCGATGAATCCCGATGAGACTCCGCAAGCAGCGAGGAGAAAGATGGCCCGCACACTGCCGGTTGCTTTCGTAGATTTGCTTGCTATGTGCGCGGCACAGTCTCGATATATTTCGTATCGTTCATCGGTCGCCACACACGCCGTGATCACACGCAACTGATCGGCCGCCTCATGGTGTAAAGCAGTCGAGAGCTTAGCCCAATCTTTGGTAGGGCCTGTATCTTGCAATATCCGAATGCACACATTCCAGGGTCTGGATTTCGGGTCGGTACCATGCCACTCAATGAGCCTCTGTTGAATCTTCGGGAAGAATTCGCGCAGGAATCGGAGAATGTCCAGAGTGTAGCTTTCGAGTGGCAGCTCGTACATTTTCTTGCAGATGTAGAGTTGCTCTGGAACATCCATAAGGTTGAATATGCCTCTTATCATCGTCATGGTTGCAGCCACCACGCGTGGATTCGGGCTGTTTGAGACCGTATTCCAGATGGCGTCAGTCTGGCTGTTGTTATAGCGATGAGTGACAACGAGAAAGCCAACGATATTGCCGCTTCGGGAGATCAGCTGCGGGTGCGAGTCGACGCTGATGATGTACTCGGTCACTCGCTCATGGAGTAGGAAATCGGCCAAGTACTGCATCACCGGATGATTGATTCCATGCTCTAGAAGGTGATACTCTTTCCAGATCTCCACGAGGGCAGCGTCCATGACACCGATGCTCATAACTCGCAGCTCCATGCGGCCTTTGACCACGTACTTTCTTAGGAGCTTGAATTTCCAGGCATTTGTGACAAGGGCCGGAAACAAAGTGGGATGCTGGCGGTATGTATCCCGTCTATCGCTGAGTTCCGCATTGAGCCCAGCATCTTCCGCTGTTGGTGAGATGGGAGAATCCGGATCCCGGAATTCTAGAAAGTCATCGACGAGTTCGGCGGCAATTTCTCCGTCCCATTGGCATAGGTCGTGGATCAGAGCAGCGAAATGCGCGATCAGTTCTCGTGTAACACCCGTGTCGGTTACCTTGCTTGGCATCTGAAGATCAGCATTGTACTGTCGAATGAACTGCAGGACATCTTGGTGAAATTGCCGCCTGTCGATGAGTGGATCGAGCCTGTCAAGGTCGAATGTGAACCAGCCAATGGTAGGCAGAATTAGACCCGTCCAGTTGGCTATCCAGGTCTGAGTGGGTGGGGGAACTTTGCCACAAGCCTCACTTGCAAAGTCGAAGAGGTACTTCACACCATTCGCATTTATGAAATGATGGAAGAGCCGCAACGCCATTCCCTGGGTATCTGCGCCATACTCTTTGGCCAACACTTGGAAGGCTGGGAACTTCTCCTGGCGTAGTATGTGGTATATGTGGCGCAGATGCTTGTAGCTGATGACGGCGTGAGGGTAAGAGCTGTCTGCTGTCTGCCAGCGCGAGAGCATTTCGGCATCGGCTTGCAGCATGCGTGCGGAGATCTTGAGGTAGGCATTGAGGAAGGCGCAGAAGACGTCATCCTCAGATTGGCCATCGTCGCAGAATTGGTCACCGAACGGGGCCCTGGAAAGGTTGTTACGATTGGTTCCCGTCATGATAGAGGTTATATGTGCGTACCTTCGCGTGAGGACACGGTTGACAAGGCCAGCGAACTCTTCCCAGAAGACGAGCTTCTCCTGGAAGAAAGTGCTTCGCTCAGCCCCATTGTCAGGGAATCCTTCAAGCCAGAGTGTGATTTGAGGCAGGACGGTGCCATCAAGGGGGTTGTCTGCACGTGAGTCAGTATCAAGCCTGGTCGAGCTGGCGGGGTGTACACACTGCCTTGGAAGTGCTGTGAGATGTTGTGCACCGCCTGGATGCATTGACCATGCTGGGCGAAAGGAAACTGGCGGAAATATCGCTCGGCAGTGTATGGGAAGGGAGTAGTAACAGGTACTGTGCAATCGACCATAACATCCAGCTCGTCGTCTTCCTCGATGGCTATGACGGGCGGGCTGTCCGCCGGCGGGTCATCGCCAGCAACGCTGTCGTTCTCTGCCGTGGGCATTGCGGATGCCGAATCGTCCTGGGCAGGCTGTGTGGGAGCGGAGGGACTGTCGCGGTCGTCAGTGCCGTCCGTGGGGAGGGTAGCAGAGGGAGGCTGCGACCGAATCGTCATTTCGAGGGCCTGGTCGCCTGCAGGTTGGGCGGTGGTGTCAGTGGGGGAGGCAGCAGCCGACATGGCGGGGCTGCTTTTGCTTCCGCTGTCTAGTCGCGGTCGTTTGCGGGTCAGTGACGGGTCAGCGTCTTCCATAGAGTCGCGCGGAGGCGGCGACGCGGGGGCACTGGTAGCTTCGTCCAAGGTGAAAGACTCCATCAGTTCGCGAGCCTGGTCATTCATGACGCAGTTCCAGACGGCAAACGCGTCTTTGCGCCGTGAATAAGGGCGAGCGGCAGGCAGGCACGCCGGGGCGAGGGGTTGGTGTTGAAGCAGGAGACAAGCTGCGCTTCGGTACAGGCAGCAACACCACCAGCTGCAGTCGAGCGCCCCAGCCTTACTTGGAGGACCTCGCTTGGGAGGGGGGAACCGCGACGTGCAAGGGCACCATGAGCTGCGGGGGACGAGGCTGCAGGCTCCGGTGAATAGTGGAGGGCGGAAAGGCAAAGGGACAGCGGGGGCGAAGCTCCTTGATGCTGATGTATTTCACGCGTTCAACCGACGTCTTGCAGGTGGGAAGTTTTGGTGGGGGAGCAACTGCGCCAAGAGAACCGGTCAACGTCATTGGCTCGTGAGGCGCGCTAGTTCTAGCTCGGCCTAGCTCATTTCCCTCACCTGCCTCCCCAACGGTGCCCTGCGCACAACTGAGACGGCTTTCCGATCTGGATTTGCATGGGGCAAATAAGGCTGAGCCCGCCGTCTAGCTCCCGTATACGCAGCCAAGGATCATCTAGGGCGTCTTGTTTGCCTCACTCTCCACTCACCATGGCCCCGCCGAAAAAGAACACCAAGCCGATCTTCAAGACGTCATTACCGTACTCGGAGACCCAATGGTGAGTTTGCCCTGCCATTGCTTTGGGCTAGAGTCCTGCATGTACTCACGGGACTAGGCCCATCTTGAGTCAAACCGACCGAGACAACATCTTGGATCTTCTGTGCGAGTAGGTCAGACAATTGTTGTCTTGCTGCACTTGCATACAAAGCTTGCCAACTAACCCACCAATAGCCTCCTTCAGCCACTAGGCCACTATCGAAGAACGCATGTTCATCCATCCAAGGGCAAGAAACGGAAGCGAAAATCCAAGACAACTTCTCCGAATCAGAATGAGACATCCACCTCAGATGTCCCTCCGCCACCACCAGAGCTTCAATCGCATCTCCTCATAGGCCTAAATAGCGTAACGCGCCATCTCCAAGCTCTGGCAGCCAAGAATGCACCATCAACAGTACCAATCTCGAAGCCCGAGGAAACTCAAAGCCAACAGGCCTCATCGACACCTCTCTCGCTGGTTATCATAACCCACCCACATCCCCCGTCTTCCCTCGCGCACGCACACATCCCCACCCTCGTGCACCTCTCGACTCTGTCTTCCACCCCTTCAACAACAGCAACACGCATCCTCGCCCTCCCCTCAACAAGCGAACCTCGCCTCTCCACCGCCCTGCACATCCCACACATTGGCGCCATCGGCATCCTCCAGGACGCACCAGGCTCTAGCCCACTAGTCTCCTACGCCCGAGAGCACGTCGGTTTGACGGAGTGTAAGTGGATCGACGAAGCGATGAACGGCGAGTGGAAGGGCGTCAAGGTGGTTGATGTGCGGCAAGAGGCAAACACGTGAGCAGGGTGACGGAAGAATTCACTGGGCGAAGAGTACGGCGACGGTAAGAATATTGTCGCAAAGGCTCTAGGTACATATACCTGCGAAGCTCCACGCACAGGAAATTGATAACTTTTGCGCGATAAATATATATGCATAATATATGTATGCAAGCAAGCTCAAACCCAGGACACATCTATTCCAACTTGCCATGCCCAAGGGCTATGCCATCCTATTCCACCCTGAATACCTGTTTTGCCGGCTCAATTGATAGCAAGTCCCAAGGCCAAAATTTCATACGAATGTCAACTCTTCCACATAATTAGCAATGATCCTAAAAACAACTCCACGCCAAGAGCCCCATTCCCAATACAATATGATGAAGATCCCGCTCAAGGCAGGCTTGATGCAACAACATTAGAAAAACGCCCAAAAATGCGCACAAGCTGTAATGTGTTCCCTCAAAGGCCCGATCGCTCATTTGCTTCGCTGTTCCACTCGCATCAATGGGTAGTCTGGACAACAGGTGGTGGTATCGCCGTGGCTCACTCGCTCGCGCGCTCCAATCACATAATATCACACAACAACCCCAATCTTCTCAAAAACCCACCTCTACCTCTTCTTTTCAGGGGCACGGAATCCCCAGCCCAACCCATGATCTAAAAACGGGCAAATGCTGCGCCGGGAAATCCAGTCGCCAATATCTTCCGTGGAACGTCCTGTTCTTCTCGTAGGCCGCAAAAGCGCCCGCAACCTGCGCCAGTCGCTGCAGAGCACACTATACTTCGGCAGAGTCGGTCATCATAATGTCGCCACTGATATCCTGCAGCTGGGGCGCCGACGCCGTCGAGGGGAGCGCGATCGAGTTTGGCCGACTGTAGGGGAAGTCGGTGTGGTCCGGCAGACTGGCGGGGCTGGCGGAGCGGAAGTCATCGAACTCCTCTTCGGGCGGGGAGAAGGACCATACCTGTAGGGGAGATTAGGACTGGAGTGGAGTGGAGAGGGATGTGGGGCTGCAGCGGGGAAACTTACCTCCATGATGGTCCGACCGCCCCGCGAGGCCATAATGACGGCCTTCTCTTCTTCGAACACGACACGCCAGACCGCTTCCGCCGGCGACGAGAGTTCGCGCACAAGCGTGCCTTTCTTCAGATCCCAGACCTTGACTCGGCCGTCGGACCCCCCGCTCACTATCCTTGTATTGTCGAATTGCAAGCTGGTAACACTATTATCATGGGCTGCTAATCGATGGATGGGCTGGAAATCCGATAGACTCCAGACGCGCACCGAGCCGTCGGAGCCACCAGTCACCAAGATATCTTCCCGCATCTGCAGTTGTCCCACAAGCGACGTGTGACCCTGTAGCACGGCCAAGCATTTCCTGTGCGAGTCAAGTCAGCACTCTAGGCTATTGGGTTTTATCGGATAACAGGGGACACAAATAAAAATCCTTGGACTCACCCGTCGGTCGGATCCCATATCCGGACGCTAGTGTCCAGACTGCCGGTCGCAATCTTTTTTCCGTCAAAGGCAATTGCGTAGATCTGGCTGAAATGGCCAGTCAGGGTGCGCAAGCATTTGCCTGACTCGATACTCCAAATCTTGGCGGTTGTGTCATAGGAGCCGGACACAACAATATCACCATGAATCTCGAGACACCTTACACTCGCCTGGTGGCCGATGAGAACATGCTTGCAGACACCCTTTTTGAGATCCCATATCCGCAATGTGGTGTCTCTTGAGCCTGATATTGCTGTGTTTGCGTCCGACATCTTCAGGCACCTGACGGTGGAGGTGTGGCCGCGGAGGGTGAATTGCGGGTACCTGCGCATGTGGTCAGCTGGGTCATAACAGGATAGGATGAGGTCGTACCCAGTAGCAAGGTTCCAGACTCGCACATCGCGATCGCATCCACCGCTAACGAGCAGATCTCCCCATGGTACCATCGCCCACACACCCATTACGTGGCCTTGGAGCGTCTTTTGGTGGTAGCCATTGGTGTCGAAAACGTGAATCTTTGCATTGTCGAGGGCCACAACGATGTACTTATTCGTCAGATGCAAACTGGTCACGACTCCCTGGTCAGGTGTAATTTGGCGCGCATCGCATTGTCCTCCCTGCCGCCACGCTGTTTCCACCATGTATCTCTGCTTGAAATGCGACCGGTAAGTGGTTGCTTTGGGTCTTCGATGGGACGGTTTCCTGTCCACGGTGCGATCGAGGCTTTTGGTTCGCAAATTTTCGGTACCGGCGGAGGATGAAGCTCCATCGAGATGCTGATTGATGGGCGCGTCTTCGGCGCGAGAGGCACGGCTGACGGTCAACCACTGTTCTTTTGAATCTTCCATCTCGTCCCCCGGATCATCCTCTTCGATCCGCTCCTCTCTCGACAACCCCCGGTATGAGTACTTCTGACACAGTAACCGCCAAGCTGTATCATCGTTAACCAATTCGCGCCACTTCTTTGAGACTTGAGAGGCTCGCGCAAGGGTCGTCGGGTCGTCGACACATTCCAATATCTGCCATGAATCAACTCAAAATTGCTTTATGCCACCATGAAGCGGTGTAACTCACTCTCAAGCACAGCTCTGTGGGCAGCACCATGAAGGGATCCTTCTTCAACCTGGGGCTTACAAACTCGGCAACGAAGCTCAACTCGTGGCTATCGCATAGATTCAGCAGTTCCCCAAGCAGCCGCAAGCGCTCTGCCCTGTTCATTTCTCGAAACTGTGCCCGTGTGCTCTTGATCTGGGAGTCTTCATGTTCGGCAGCGGTGCTCCAGTCAAGTACTCGCTGGGTGGGAGTGGGACTGGGC